>WYDI02037283.1:0-13467 GCA_009867235.2 Psittacus erithacus | reverse complement strand
GGAAGCTGCTCTGAGGTCTCCACGCAGCTTCTCTTCTCCAGGCTGAACAGCCCCAACTTTCTCAGCCTGGCTCCATATGGGAGGTGCTCCAGTCTCCTGATCATCCTCATAGCCTCCTCTGGACTTGCTCCAACAGCTCCATGTCCTTATGTTGGGGACACCAGAACTACCACACTGCTATTTCTGTTCCCTGATGAGATCATATCTGTCCTTCAGGTTTTGCACTGTCAATTGGCTAAATAAATCAGCAAGTTGAATAAAGTAACTGTGGAAAACAGCAAATAAAATACAAGTAGGAATCCAGGACAATCCATATCAGGTCATGATATGTATAGTATATATTGTATCTATTAGGAAGTGTATTGACTAATTATTCTAATTAATATAGAAAATTAATTAAAATATCAAATAATATAAATCTAACTATTAGATTAACATCAGGGAATTCATTTGACAGCAAGAGAACCCCTGAAAGACATTTTAAATCATCAGACCTATTTCCTGAAAAAGTGTCTTGACTGTATCATAGCAGTTACCCCTGTCATGATGTTTCACCTTAGGGGGCCTTTGAAAATAGTCCATATGGATGGGTATGAAAGATGTTGAATTGGTCACTTTATACAAGCTATTGTACAAGCATTTCAGCAGCAGTGATGTTGAGTGAACAGTGCTTGTGTGATTCACGTCATGTTTGGCTGCCATCTTTGAAAGCTGAATGATCTGTTGCTTTATTTACTTACACTTGGACACAAAAACGTGGAAGCAAAGCTTGAGGCACTAACCTCATGCAAACTGCATCCTCACAGCTGTTACTTATGGGTAGGACAGGTGAAAATGGGGAAAAATGCTCCAGCTGGACTGGAAAATTAATGTTTGCAGATGTGAAATATAGTAATGCTTTACTGGGATAAGTCTACCTCTGCCCAGCGAACAGCTAAACCCTTTTTAGGGCTTGTAACATGCATTTATTGCTTTTTTCATCTGGATGCATTGACCTGCTCCATTTTTTAATGTATTCTTATGTAAAAAGTCTTAGATTACCACCAACTGTAAATGCAATCTGCGAAAAGATAAAACCAAAAATCTCCAGAATTGTCAGCCTTTGAAATTTAAAGGAGTTCAACAAAGTTTAAAGTAGTGCAGTCTCATTCTTGCATCTAAATTATCTAAATGCCTTCTGTGTGTATCCTTTTCTGAACAAAGATTTTGGTATCTGAGTTTAATGTTGTTCAAAATTTTTAGCAATCTTTTCTGCTTCAACTCTAGCATGTGTTGTGAGTTTATTGTTTCTCTTGAGGAGGTACTGTCTCACTGTTCTATGGTGTCATAACACTGCACCACACTGTTCTGCAGGAAACAAGCCAGGGGAGTAATGTGCACATGGAGGTATCCTACCTACAAACTTCCATATTTTCATTGTTTCGTTTCACAACAGTCAATGTAGTTCTGATACTTCCTGCAAAATAATAGCTAGTATTGAATCCAAAACTTCAGAGGATATTTCAAAGGTAATTTCCCTACCTGCACACCTGTCTTTATAATACATGGAAACAGAGACAGAGGAGCACTGTTGTGCAGTCACATTTTGTTATAATGGAGGTTTGCAGGGTGCCATGCTGATGAAGTTGGAATAGGCAACTGCTGCATCATGTTGTGAAGTGGCTAAGGGAGGTGTTGCTTTTGGAGATTGCTTGTAAAGAAATGAAACACAGTAGGTTTGCTACCTGCTTAATTTTGTTACATGGGATCATTGTTACAGGCCTTGAAGCCTTTATGTTAATTTATCATTAGACATATTAAAAATCCATTCATCCACATGATTTAGTTCAAAAAGAAAAGAAAAGGTAAGTGAAGACAAATATATGGCTGAAGATGCAGGCTAACATTTAAATTGGTTACAGCTCACCTGTTCATAATGGATGAAAAAAGTATTAACAACTGAACTAGTATTTGTTCTTCTGGTCCTGACTTTATATTCATAAGCCTGAATACAGATGCATGAAATTAGGAACAACAGTCTTTTTAAAAGATTTTAAATAATTTTCAAGTTGTGACTTCAACCTTGAGCTTAAAAGAACCTCTTTGGAGCAGCAGTGGTTTTGGTGGTTACTGCAGCAAATGCTTTTGTGTTGTTTTGTTGGGGCTATTTTTTTTAATAACTATATTACCCTTTTAGAGAGAATGGACTGGAAATTTATTTTCAAAATGTATTTTCAAAAATGTACCTTTGAGGATTGCGGCTTCATGTTACTATATTTAATCCATACAACAGTAACTTTCATTATACAGCTGAAGTTACTTCTGTATAGTTTAGGTGTAGAACCACTTGTTAAAATAAGAGCCAAATTCATAACGAAAGGTTATAACCTCTGGTGTGCTCTGCTCCCTCTCATCACTTTCCTGTTTCCTTGGATCTGTGCTGCCCAGGCTATATCCCATCAGCTGCATCTCTTCTGCCAGCTTATCTACCTTCTTGTCAACAATTCCACAGATTTTTCCTATGTAGTTTTAGTTTCTATTGATTTGGCAGAGTGCTTCGATAGTAATTGTCTCTGACTGTGTCTTCATTGGTGCTTTAGTTCAGAATGATAGCAGGTTTTGAGTGTTTGCCCTGATTGCTCTCAATTGTGCCATATCGGCCCCTCTTACGTCCATAAAATGTTTAGAAGTGTAAAGTAGATTACTTGCAAAGGCAACAAATTGTGAAACTTCTTATAATGAGTACACAAAATGTTCTTCATTCCATAAATGTTCAAACAAATAGTTGGCCCGTTGTATAATTCTTGGTAGTTTTTTAGGGATGGTAGCAAGGTACAAGGCTGAATGCATTCAGAGTAAGACATGAAGCACATACAATGCACATATAGGAATCTCTGCTGCTAGCTAGCACTATACATTGGTAGCACTAAATGACCAGCTAATATAGATTAAAGCCTTAGTTGCTCACAACCGTGGATATTTAAAAATCCATCATTCCAGATCATATTGATGGCTAAGTACTGTTTGCCTGGCAGACTTGGGTTAGGATGTTAGCACTTAATTATAGCTGTTAGAGAAGGTAGAGTATGTCTGTTCTTTAATGGTTTTTCACTGTTCTGTTGTAAAGCAAATTCCATGGACAAAAGATATTTTCTTCTGCTCTTCTAGAGGCAATAATTCTAAACTGGAAGCAGAAATGAAGAGATTAGCCTTATTTATATAATTGATAACAGGGACTTTTCCCGCATCTACAGTCAAAATTTGTTGTGAAGATGACAGTTCCTCTCTCCCAGAGATTAAAGACTGTCCCATTTTCTGATTTCTCAGTCCATCCATGTATCCTTGTGAGAGCTGGACAGAGTAAGTGGTTCTGATTCTTATGAGTGTGAGGCTGGAGACTTGCTGGACAGCAGTGCAGCTTTGCCTGCATCTACAAACCATGAGCATCAGTTCCAGAAAATAGCTTGGTTCAAAGCCTGAGTCTGACAAATTTCTTGTGCATGAATTCCAGTACTATTTCCACACAGAAATACAAATTCTGAATATGCATGAGAGAGAGGGAGAAAGAGAGAGAAAGATTGTACTCATTTCAGAAATCTGGCTAAGACATTATTCCCACCAGGACATATGATCATTGAAAGAAATTGGAAAAGCATGGAAGCACCAGCTGTTTGTGAATGAATCAGATTTGGCCTGGTTAACATCAGAGATGAATCAAATACAGTTTTGTTAGGATGATAAAGACTGATGAATTGAAGAAGATTTAGAAACCCTCTAAGGATTCCTCTGAAGACAGTGTCAGCTAGTAAAAATACCTGTGCTGTTAAATAAATATGAAATAACTATTGGGTTATTTACTCATTCATCTTCAAGTTAAACACTCATAATCAGCTTCCTGGTGACATCATCCTTACAGTATCCTAACAAAATCAAATACTCTTAAGCTTCTCTATTTCAGAAAAGAAGGTGAAGGTGCAGGTCTGAGTGAATTTAAGCCCATGTGTAATGCTGGCCTATGATGTAGGCTATGTTTACTTAAATAGCTTGTCTGCTGGTCTGTTCAACTCAGGTTCTAGGAGAAATTTGCATATCTTAAGTATAAGATGTGTTATATAAATTCAAGAAATATGTAGGAGAAGGGTGCTTCACTGGCATAAGAGCTACTGTGTGAACTGTGTGCAAGCTAATTTGGTCAAATTTTCCAAGTAAATATTTATGACTTGCTTTAAAATGGAGGAGAAGAATATACAAGTAGAGGTTTATAACTACAGTGCTACTGTAAAATATTGTTTGTAGCATTGCGTGCACAGCAGTGCATGATGGCTGATGAGAAAACTAAGTGGAATAGATTGTGTTTATACTGTCGCCTGCAGAATGCTAAAGTGAAGAAGAAAAGTCTTGTAATGAGTGACTTCTAAGATGTACAAGTAGACATTTTATAAACCTAAAGAATTTTATGAACTAGAAAATTAATGGCTTAGGGTATTCCTGGTCCAGATACATTCCTCATTTACATGAGTACATGTTAGCAAGTACAGACATGTATCTGTGCATATGTTTTAGAAAATGGTGGGATATTACATGTTTTGCTGTACCACTGACGCTTGGCATTGGCTATGGCTGCTATTTTCAGCAGGAGTACTTCCAGTGTTCCAAACATTTGGAAAAACTCTGTCAGTGAGGAAATGCTGTTGCTCCCAATTAATTCAATATGTCATAAATTCATAGGACAGTAACCCAAAACCTCAAAATCAAAAACTTGCAGTTAACCAAAAATAACCTAACGTGAAAGTTTTAGAGAATTTTGAGGGCATCCACTCCATGTTATACCTCTAGCTCAGAGTAAACTTGCACTTGGTTTTACTTCCTGCAAATCAAAGATGCCTGCTATTTAATTTCATTCAAATGTTTAGCTATGTGTCATTGTTACCACATTAGATGGCAAACACAAATCCAATCAAATGTAAACCTGGATTTCATTTAGTTGAAAGCAACTCACCTGTTCAAAGTGTTTGAGATTGTCTCTTTTAGAAAATAGTTTATTCTCAAGGGTAAGAGACCTTGGTCAGCTTGAAGCTCTACTTAATCCTGTGAGAGTGACTGATATTTTTCACTTAGTCCACTGTCATGCAAATCATGAATTTGCTTCATTCTGGTTTATTTACTTCTTTAGAGAAAGAAGTTACTGCTAACAATTCTCATTTTCCAAGGGAAAAAAACCAGTCCAGCGCCTAATATTGCAATGTTGCTGTGCTTATGTTAATTGATGCTTTTATATAAAGCGATTGATTGTGTTCTTCCAGGTATATACTCACGCTGAAAACTGCCAATGTCATTTGAGAAGTAAGGCAGTGTTGATGATTTAGCTCACAATGTCTAACGCCAGTATGTTTAGAAAAATCTAGGGTAATGGCTCTTTCAATATATTAAAATCGAGGTTGTGAGTGACAGTAACTCTAATGCAGACTTGGAAGAATTGATTGATTTTTATTACCAGAGTTCTTTCCAATCACAAAATACAGTGGTTTTATTTAATGAGGGAGGCTGTTAGAATAAGGAGGCTTTTGCATCTATCTACAGTCATGATCTATAACATGGCTTCAATAAGAGCCAACATAGCTTCACTAAAGGGCCAGTGTGGCTTAACTATGGATAAATCCTGCTTGACCAACTTGGTGGCCTTCTATGATGGGGCTACAGAACTGATGGACAGGGGCAGAGCAGCTGACATCATCTACCTGTACTTGTGCAAAGCATTTGACACTGTCCCACACAGTAGCCTTGTCTCTAAACTGGAGAGACATGGGTGTGATGATGGACCACTCAGTGGGTAAAGAATTGGCTGGATGGCTGCATGCAAAGAGTTGTGGTCAACAGCTCAATGTTCAATTGAAGACTAGTAATGAGTGGTGTCAGGGGTCAGTGTTGGGACTGATGCTGTTCAACATCTTTGTCAGCAACAGGGACAGTGAGATTGGTGCACCCTCAGCAAGTTTGTGATGACACCAACCTGTGTGGTTTGGTTGATACACTGGAGGTAAGGGATGGGATCTAGAGGGACCTTGTCACACTTGTGAGGTGGCCAATGCCAAACTCATGAAGTTCAACAATGCGATCTGCAAGGTCCTACACCTGGGTTGTGGCAATCCCAGGCACAGCTACAGGTTGGGTGGAGAAGAGATTCAGAGCAGCTTCAGAAGAAGGACTTAGGGGTGTTGGTTGATAAAAAATTGAACATGATCCAGCTTCAAGGTGTGCTTGAGAACAGAAACCCTCTGTGTGCTAGGCTGCATCAAAAGGAGCGTGAGCAGCAGGTCAAAGGAGGTGATCTTGCCCCTCTGCTCTCATGAGACCCCTCTTGGAGTACTGTCTGCAGTTCTGGTGTCCTCAACATAAAAAGGACACAGAGCTGCTGGATTAAATCCAGTGGAGCCCACAAGGACAATCAGGGTCTGGAGCACTTTCCATATGAAGCCAGGCTGAGAAAGTTGGGGCTGTTCAGCATGAAGAAGAAAAGCTGCATGGAGGCCGCAGAGCAGCCTTCCAGTACCTGAAGGGGGCTACAAGAATGCTGGACAGGGACTCTCCATCAAGGACTGTAGTGATAGGACAAGGGGTGATGGGTTCATACTGAAACAGGGGAAGTTCAGGTTACATACAAGACAGAAGTTCTTCCCTGTGCGGGTGGTGAGGAGCTGGCACAGGTTGCCCAAAGATGTGGATGCTCCATCCCTGGCAGTGTTCAAGGCCAGGTTGGACAGGGCAACATGATTTAGTGTGAGGCATGGACGAACAGGGAATGAGAAAAAGCTGAAACATATATAGGGTGGCAGAGGGTATCTATGCGTACATAGCAAAATGAAATGAGCAAAATGTGCTAGTCAAGTGGGTTTTGTCTGGTTTGGTTTTTTTTAAATTATGTCAAGAAGTTGACCAACCTTTTCTTTTGCCTGTGCAGAAAGAATGTTTTACCTTCACCCTGTTAAGCTGTCCCCATAGAAGAGGCATTTGTTCTGGGGTTCAGAAATAATAGAAAAATTAGGAACTAAAATATTCTATCAGGCTAAACATGCCTTTTGACTGTAGCATTAAAATCAGGCTTTTTGTTCTACCAGTCATTCATAATAAACTCTTATTAGATTCACTAGACGTTTTCTATCACTGTCTTCTAAAAAATGGGCATCCCCTCCTGTATAAATCAAAATCTTTTTTGATACTGATTTCCAAAAACATTATTTCAAATGCTCTTTCTCCATGTAATACAAAGCATTTTAGAAAATGTGAATCATGTTATTGAAAATAGTAAGCATAAGGAAATAAAAGCCTGATATCAACTGGTGGGGGGCTTACTGCAATTTTTAGTATATTTAGAATTATTAATAGAAAGTATGGTTAATGATTAGTGTTTTATAATAAATGCTTAATGGTCGATTCATTTTAATGACAGAATACATACCTCTGTATAGCCATATGGAATATTTATACATAGTAATTGTTGAGTTCAAACATTTTTTTTTATCGAAAGCCCTGGAGAAATATCATTTTCAGGTTGGCGGAAATGTGTTGTTAACTGGTATGAACTGGCTTGAGCTTTCTCAAACAATAATAAATGACATTGCTAGAAGGCAACCATGGTAAATTGTTTACCGCACTGCTGTGCAGGTTACTGTTCTTTTTTTTCTCCCATGATCTCAATACTAATGACAGTAAGGGAATAAATGAAACAATTTCTCCAGAGTATGTCTAATTATGTTGGATTTTGTGCCCAGGAAAATTAAGATATAATAGTACATCAGCAGAACTGAACCGATACCACAAAAACAGTTTTGTTAGTATTGATTTCAGACTTGTTTGTAGTGGATTGGGGTAATGGGAGAAATTGAATGAGTAAATCCATATTAGCACTGCTTAGGACTTTGTATTTAATATTAGAGTGGTAAACCACTGGAGTTGTAATTACTGGTCTGCATTACAAATTACATCATTTTTACTCCTTGGAACTTTAACATTTCAGTGAGAAGTATGGGAAATTATGTTTTCAACATGCTTGTTACCATAGCTGTCTGAGTCCTCAGCTCACATTAATGGGGATATCAATGAGGCTATGCTTTTACACAGTAGCAGTATTTGGCAGTGTATTTACAAGAGGTAGATTCCATTTTCTTGACGACTCAATAGATATCTTTGAGAACACATCTGTACTTCACTTACTTCTTCCTTCCTTGCCTCTCACAATTCTGAGAAAGTTACAAATTTATTCTTCACCAGCCTTGTACTTTCAGGTAACTAGAAGTCAGTGAGATTGTGTCCTTCATGCACTGATAACTTCTATTTTAAAAGCATTTATGTAAACCCAGTAGCGATAAATTTGAGAACCCAGAAACCAGCACACAGCATCAAAACAGGATGATAATTGACAGCTTTAGAAACTGTCTAAATGAAGACCTCTGAAAACCGTGACATAATACTTTTTTCTTCCCTGTGGCCAGCCTCTATTAAAGTGCTTAAACTTGCAGCCCCCACCTACCAGTCAGTTCTGCCTCCAGGATCCTCTGGCACACACATTTTTGAACCACATGGCTTTTTCTATTTTTTTTAAGTAAATGATTAATGAGCTTTAATTTTTTTATATTAATATCAGATTAATTATTTTTACAAGAATCACTGGCTTGTTTTTTCATGCATTTCTATAATTTTATTAATGATGCTACTGCTGTATGAAAAAGATTTTCACTGAAAGTTTGTTTGTAATAAAAATGCAAAGTTTCTTGTAATGCCTGTCATCTTTCAGTGTGTTTCACTTCAGCTCAGGAGTGAGATCATATGGTTATATTCTGTGGCTCTGAAGAATAGAAGATACTTGATAAAAGGGAACTCCTGATGAAGTAGCAGAAACTATGACTCTAGCACAATATTTAGTTGTTTCTGTTTAACTATTAGGTAAACATAAAATTAGTATACTCATGACTGTAGACATGCACACCTCACCAGCATTCATGATTTGGATTCCTTTTGTTTGAGCTAAGTGTGCTACATCACAGAAGCCCTACTCTCTTATCACTTTATGATGCATGATGCCTGTTGGCTTCCTGCAGTGTAAGAGCAGCTGAATTCCTTCTTATGTTTGGCTTGTAAGACCTTTGGAACTGTATTTTACTATGTGTGTGGGCATGACAATGAAGTGGTAATTTTTTTCTTATAAGTTAACAGAGCTCAAATAGAGAGAAAAGAGGAATAGTGTGTTTCTGTGTACTATTCCCTTAATTAGGGCTTCAACCACAAGTTGAAGTCAGCAAAGGTCATTCATTAGATTCATTTTGCCAAGGTTTTTTCGTACAACTTGGTGGGTGAAGAATTACTTCTTAAGAAAAAAAGAAATCCAAGATGCTCAAACTAAGGGGTAGGTTCTGATAATAGCAAGTTAGACAAGCTGCTCCATAAAAGACATTTTAAAGCCTTGCCTCTTTCAGAATTCATGACATTTCAAAATGTCTATAAAAACTTTCAAAAAGTCTTCAAATGTCAACTATTTCTTATTCAGAACAAAGTAAATGAAAAATAAAATAAATACTAAAATAAAGTTATTTTCTATAAGTTAAGCAAAAAAATCTCACTTTTTTTTGTTTTGTTTTCCTAAGGTATGGAGAAGTTATATTTTTCCTGTTGTTCTAGTACTTACAGAATCATGGGTCCATTCAAGCTGGGAAGACCTTATGGACCCTCTAGTCCAACACTGTCCTCAAAGCAATGCAAGCTCTGAATTCAGGACTGTGTCAAGTTTTACTGATCCCACAACCTTGCTATTAAACCTGTTCCACTGCTTAATTACCCTCATAATGAACTTTTTTGTTATGTCCTGTTGGAACATCCCCTGATTCAGTTAATCGCTGTTGTCCATCATTCTTACAACTTGCAGCTCAGTAAGAGCCTAGCTCGGTCTTGACTGTGAGCTGCCAGCAGGGCTGGCAGACTGCTCTTTGATTTTCCCAAAGCTGTCTATTCTCCTGGCTAAACCAATCCCCTTCCCTCAGCCTGTCCCTCTAGCTTGTGTGGCCTTACTTTCACCAAAACCTTGAGTCTTTTTCAGTTTTTTTTAGTCATGGAGGTTGAAAAAAATCAATCATTTCTATTTTCAGAAGGCTCACAACCCACTAGTTTGGAAAGAAACTGCACAAAATAAAGATGATCTTTTGCTTGTAAGTGACTTAGAATCTCATGGCTGGGTCACCCTGCTGGAGTGTGATGATAAGTAGTGGTATTAAAATAGCGGAATAGAGCAGAGTGCTTAGGCAGTCGTACTGCTGGCTCTTTCCTGTCAGGTGCCTGAGGAATCACACCGCCAGCTGCTCAGGGCTGAGTGAGCTCTCAGATTTGTAACATTTTTTTTTATTTTACTATTGAACAGAGGGAATGAAAAAATAGAAAATAGAAAATTCTGGAAAAATTGAAACTCTATTTCCCAGAGGAAGACCTGCAATGATCCGGTGAGATGTTTCCAAAAAACCAGAAAAGAAAAATCTCTGAGTAACAGTGACTCCCAAGGTAACTCTCCTGAGCTCACCTGAGTAACTAGAACCATGACTGGAAAAGACGTAGCAACTGCTTAGAAATTTTTTAAGATATAAGTTTCTCAGAAGAAAATGGAAATTCATCAGAAAAGGCGCTTTGCCTGGGAGTATTTTGTGTTTCATTTTAGACTCCAGACATTTTCATAGATATGTGTGACTTTCATTAAATTAAAATAAAAAAAGCTTTTCAAGAGAGTATTTCTGCTGGCAGCTGCAGTTCTGGTCAGTTCACAGGCGACAGAGGAAGCTTTTGAACCAGCTGGACGCTCTGCTCAATCATTAGCTTGGAGGATTTGTAGCAGGTCCTGGAGCCTGGAGCCACGCATGTGCTCTAAGGGTGCTGCCACAGTACTCCCAAGTGCCTGCATCTCTCCTCCCTGCTGTATAGAAACTGTGAATCAAGATTTCAGTTTTGTGGAAATATGAACAAGGAAGGGAGAATGTGCAGGACAGGAAGCTCAGTTCTCACTCTGTGGAAGACACATTTTACCCTGCTAAAGGTTTTTACTAAATGTTGCTTCACAGCAACCATAGCAATCCTCTCACCTAGCCAGTTGCGGCTCTTACCTCTAGCATCCCTTCATAACATGCCCTCTCCTGGCCCCTCTATGTTGAGGCAAGTGAAAAATACATAGCATATAGTTCAAAATATTTCTAATTTTCGAAATTATAGTTATATGCAATTTCAGAAACAGTAATTGACATATTCGTATTTATTAACAGTGTTCATATGATACATTATTTTTATCTTTTTTATTTTCAGAAACTCTAGCTGCACCTTGCATTGGGAATTAGATACAGGAGTTAGGTTGTGGTTAAAGAGATAGTGGTATGTTAGGGAAGTTTATCCCTAATTAGTGCTGGTAAATTGTAATATTAAGAGTTTTAGACAGGAAAATAACAAAATGCTCTAAGTACTCTGCATATACTGAGCATTCCCATAAAATCTCAAATATAATGTGAGTAAAGAGTTTGACACTTTTATTGTGAACAGTCATTTAGGTTTTGTGCTGATGGCATAAATTACTCCTATAATTTGTTACAGTTCTGAAATTTTTGTCTTCTCTGGCTTAAATTCTCATTGAACAATTCTAGTTCGATCCTTATATACAGTTTAAACAAATGTGATTACTAAAAACACCCTAAATTTTTAAAAATAAATAAGGGTCATGGGTAGACAAAGGTAAAAGGTAAAGTGGCAAATCTCCACACAGGGTATCATAACAGTAACGTAGGACTGAAGTGAATTCTGGATATTTTTAGTGTGCACGTCATGTTGTTTGATAACATCTGCAACAAAGCGTAGTTAAGTCACTTCACTGTAGCTCTTTTTTCTTTTTATTTTTTTTGCAATATTGTGTACTCCATTCTTTCTACTGTTACACATTTAGTACAGCCAAAGACTTTGACCTTTGATGAAATACCTATTCCAATTATGCAAAAAAAATTCAAATTCTCAAATTCTTTAGGTATTAATTTAACATAAGTCAGATACTTGAGGATATTTCAAATTTATAAAGAAATTTCTTAAGTGGAAAAGTATTTTTAAGACTTTAGGTCTTTATTTCTATAAAAAAAAATTCTGTCCATCCTATGTAAATTTTAGTTTATCTATAGTATTTACATAATATGAAATAATTGAATAATAATTGATTAAAAAAATGAAAAAACTTTGACATTGTTTAAGGTATTGGAAGATCCTTTAGTCCATCATCAAGAAATTTAAATGATTTCACAATTTGCCTTTATTTTGATGGAACCAGATCTTTCAGAGAAAATATTTGGCATTTTCTGACAGACAGTGTTCAGGAGAACAATTAAAATACAAAGCTATTGTTTTCATTGTTATTCATACAGAATTTCTAATAGTTCAATAAGACATTGCCAAATTATTCCTCTGTAATCTCTGTAGGAATCCAGCAAGCAATATTCCCCCAGGTACAGCACTTTCATAGGCAGGTTGTCAAATGCTGAAAAATAACGAGTTGACAACAGTTTGAAAAAGGATACAAAGGTAATGGAGCAATGGCAAAAAATTGTGTTGTTAAAAGCATGATATATGAGGGAAGGAAAGAATGGGCAGAACAGTGTAACATGAAAAATGAATGGGCATTTCATTATAAAGGACTTCCCTCTTGTTTTCAAACACACTGCTGCTTGCAAAATCCTGTGTGAATACTGAAAGTGGTTTGTTTGCAGCAGGCAGCAATGTCAGATGTGTACACCTTTTCTTAGCAAAAAAAAAAAGGCATTGATGTGTCTTCAGTAAATTTTCACATTGCAGAGCTATGCTAAATAAAATGTCATTTTCTGAATAAATCAGGATTTTATGCTATCAACTGAATTACTAATGTCATCCTGTGTATTATAACGCTTATGCTTCTCCTGAGGCAGCCACTTCAATTTTTGCTTACACCTGTGGCTTAATATAGGACAGAAGGTCTTCCAAAGACTGATGCTCCCAATGGAATACTGCTGATTTTCAAGAGAAAGCTGGAAAATCTTTTCAGTGTTTCTAGGTAAACCTCCAGGTCTTGTAGTTTTTAATTTGAACAGGCTTTTTGACGTGCTGGTATCAGCTACCTTTGGGAACAGCTTTTGTTTTATAGCTTGCAGTCTTCACCTTGTAACCTTGCACAAGACAACTAAAATTGGTTTAATTTTGTTTAGTTTGTGTAACTGCTCCAGATGTCGCAGCTGGTATGATGTATAGTTATCTCTTTTCTTTCTTGATAGAATGATGTAAGTTCAATATCCCATGGTGATCAATGGAATACAGAAACATTTTAATGGATAGTTGTCGTGGTTTAGGCCTGCCACACAGCCCACTCACTTCCCCCCACCCTTCCTCCCTCGGCTCCTGGAGGGATGGGGAAGAGAATCGAAAGAATACAACTCCCACAGGTTGAGATAAGAACAG
>WYDI02037279.1:0-19433 GCA_009867235.2 Psittacus erithacus | reverse complement strand
TGGTTTGTGTTATACCTTAGTTACTGGACTGTGCTTATCTCAACCCGTGGGAGTTACATTCTTTCGATTCTCCTCCCCATCCCTTCGGGAGAGGGGGAAGGGAGGGGGGGAGTGAGAGAGTGACTGCGTGCTTCTGAATTATGGCTAGGCTTAAACCATGACATACAGTAATGATTTTTACCTAACATTGCTGTTATAAGTCCCTTGATTACTATGGCCAAATACTACTTAGTAAATGTTTTAGTATCTCAGTCTATAACTCTGGTACTGGTTTCAACTGGGATAAAGTTAATTTCTTCCTAGTAGCCACTGCAGTGTTGTGTTTTGGCTTTAGTCTGTGAATAACATTGATAAACAATAATGTTTTAGTTGTTGCTAAATAGTAAAACATGAACTAAACAGCAATAACTCCTATTTGATAAAGCAGTTGCCATTATGGCTAACTATATTAAAAAAACCCCAACTAAACAACCTTTTCTTTTTCTTTTTTTAAGATAATCAAAATATGTGATCTTTTTTCACTAAAATTAAAGTAATAACAGCTGCAAACTACTATTTTTTTTAAATTTGAAGCTGTCTGAATTAATCCATTGCAGCATTTGTGCTCTAATTTAAATAGGTTAGCGCAGTTATCTGCAGAAAGTAGCTTTTCATTTTAGAAAAAATCATAGTCTGGAAGTCTTACTGAGCTCCTGTACAGTCTCTTCATTGTACCACTGTGCTAAGAATGATACCTTTTATTCCTGGGAAATAAAAAAAATTACAAAAGTGAAAAGGTCAACAGACAAAGTTTTGTGACAAAATATCAAAGCAAAGACAAACACACTAGAAGAAGAAAAAAAGTTTAAAGGTATATATCTGTAAGTATTTGTAGCATACTTATTCATAAGTATTTATATAAATTAAGTTAGGTTAAACTCTGGTTGGCTTTTTTTTTAATTATTTTTTATGCCTATGGCAGTTATTTCTAGGTTTGGAAATGCAAAAATGAGTCCTTCCATCTGGGCTCTCATGTATGCCTTTGCAATGTCATTACTCCTAACACACACCATCACCCACATTGACACGAGAAATTCCTCTCTTACTTGCATATGAGAAGAAAGCGGTGTTGTGCTCAACAGCTGTTGTAGTGTGAGACTGTGGTCACAATTGCAATATAGGTAAAATTTTGAAAATTGAAAAATCAGCCACTCTTGTGACCTAATGTCATCTGTATGAACTGCAAACAGAGAAACCATTTACTTTGACTGTCACTAGATTACTTTTTGAGATAGTGGAAGCACTGCACAGAGCTACACAGTCTGGCAAGAGGGAATTCTGACTATCTTCAGAGGTCTTCTAAGCAGTGCTTTCACCTCCCCTGCCCCAACCATTTCAGAAAATGCTGTTCATTAAAAACAATCTGTTGGAAAGAAAACTACAGTTTCAACAGATCTTTTCAAAGATTTTTTTGTTTATTTTTCATGTTGCCTGAATTTCAGTACTTTTCCCTAAAAAATATTCTTATAGGAGATTTAAATAAAACCAAAATTAAAATAAACACATAGAAGTTTTTGATAAAGCCGAGTGATTTCTATGAATTAACAATTCACAAATGAGACTGAGATTTCAATACTTCAGCTCTTTCAGGCTAGAAGGGTTGAATACAGAGTGTCCAACTTATGCTCCTTATACTTTAAGACACTGAGAAAAGAAGATAGGGACATACTTTGGTTCATCATGTAATTATTGCTTGTTTTCTCTGAGAACTTCCAAATAAAATATCAAGATTAAGATATCCTTGCTACTTTACCTCTTGTATTGCCTATCCTGCCTGGGCGTACTCAAAGAGTACTAACCTTTTCAGTTATAATTACATGTATTAGCTGGATCCTAAACAAGCTTATTCTGATTCACTTGCCAAGTCTGTGGTCTACCTCTTCTCTAAATGCGCAACACAGAAAAGAAACTGAGGATCCTAAACATCATATAGGGAGGTGCTCAAGGATTTGGAAGACAGCTGTTTTGCTGACCAAATCCTCAGTGTATTTGAAATTAAATAGACTAAAATACTGAATATTCAGTGAACTCTAGCTATTCTGATTTATGTCAACAATACTGAAAGCATACCAACACGTTGAAGGTTAACTGATTAACTATGTGTAACAAAAAATGCAAGCTAATGGGATTCACATTTTGATGGGAGTTTGCAACCAGATGTCATAAAAGACAACAGAAACCAGAACACAAGTCTTCTATTTAATTTTTTGAAATGATGTTGATTTGAGAATTTCTATTTTATGAACAGGATATTATTCAACATGGAAGTTTCAAATTTCTCTGTTTGGTAAGACATTGAGTAAATTGTAGACAACACATGTATAAAACATTATGCTAAAAATAATTGGATTATACATCCCTTGCTGGTCACATTGCAGCAGTGTTGGTATGGATTTATATTGCTGTTTTCCTAGTTTACAAAAGATTTTAGTCTTATTCATTACACATAGTCAAATCTAACAGTGCCTGATGAAGAAGAATGCATGAAAGTTCTTTCCAAAGCCACTGATCTCCTTGCTATGTGAAGATATCAGAGCTGTGTATGCTGCAGGCAAATATAATCAGAGAAAATCACCATTGTAACAGCTACAATTTAGTCTACTTCTACATGCTGTAGATAAATATCATGGGATATTTCCAAAAATATGCTCAGATCACTGTTAATCATTCCAGTGCATTCTTATAAAAATATAGAAGCTGTTATTCTATTCCATTTTAATTCAGGAAGCATATCAGTATGTTACATGCAATCTCAGAAAGGCTTTTTCCAGTTGCTTTTCAAACATGGATTAATTGTAATCAGGCTAGGTTACAGCCACTAGTACAGGGAACAAAAATTCAGCTTCCTCCAGGGGTTTCATCTGCTTGGCCTCACAGAATTCATCCAAAGAGATGATAAGGGGAAAAAAACCCAATTTGCAGGAAATTATTCCCTTCTGCAGCTCACAAAACTCACTGAACACAAATAGTAGAGTAGCTAAGCAGTTTATGGCGGGCCAATCTCAGTCTGGCTGCAAGCACACATGGTCTTTGTCAATAATAAATATAAAAATAATTTTATATAACTTTAATAATTAAATATTTTATATAATTAATAAATAAATAAAAATAATGCACACTTATCAAGTATATTAAGCTGTAAATATATAGAGTACCAGCAAAACTACAAGATTACCTTAAATATAACACCCAAAGACTCCAAACAGACATTACTGACTAACTCCCATATTGAGCACACAAAAACACATAGAACTAGAGGCAACATCTTTCTTTTTTAATCTTTCTTTCATAATCTTTCTTTCATGATCTTTTGCAGTTTAGATTCTCATATGCCTTTGCTTATCTTTAGTTCAACATCATACACCGAAAATTTATGTAACCAAAACTATATATTAAGAAAATAAATAAAAAGGAAAAAAAAATTCTTATTTGCTTTTCTGCACAGGAAACACTAATGGACACTACTTTTTTCTTCTTAAGGCATCATCTGCTAGTAATTTTTGAGACTACAAATATTTCTCCTGCAACATAATAGACTAACTTGATAAACACTTTAAAGATATAAAATCAGGATATAAAAATAACTTGGTCGATTATTGTTTGCAAAAAGAGATTCAGAGGAAGGATGATGTGTGCAAAAGGAGAAAAAAACACATTCCAGAAATCAGAGAATTACATTCCTGCAGTCCAAAGAAAAGGAAAGTAGTGAATGGACTTCTGAATGAACTAAAGTAAACATTACCTACAGTCATACTAATTGGCCTCCAGAAGCTCAGTATTAGAATCAGTAGACTCACAACTGAATTTTTTTGAAACTGGCCTGTATTTGGATTCTGAGCCCTGGAAGAATGGCATATATGTAGTAAAAAGCAATTTGCATGATATGAGTAATTGCATAGCTTCATGAGAAGGAATTAAAGAACAGTTCTTCTCGGAGACATAAGCAAACAAAAAAAGCTCCAGTTTCCAGAAATTGCCAAACATAACGCACAGACACTTATACAGTATAGAAGGTTTCCACTTTTTTCTAAACATTTAGTTCCAATTTAACAGACAGATTGCTCTGCTTGCATCCACAAAAAAAATTAAATTTCATATGCCTGAAATGCTGACAAGAGAAGGCAAGCAAAACAGGATCAAACCAGCATGATTTTCATCGGATCCTCAAACCAAAGGAACTTTTCCTCAGCTTAGGAAAGCACAAAAACATTTTGCCAACAAGCTCTAGTAAGCTAGGCAAAAAAAAATCCTAATGAATCTGCAATCGTATCTCCTCTAAAGAGAAAACTCCTCATGTTCACAAGCACGAATGGTAATAATATTTATATGAGCTCATACAAATGACCTTAAAAGACTTTCTTCTGTCTTCTTGAACAGCATCTTCTGAGGAAAATCACTCTAAAAACAGATGAAAAGGTCAATATAATATTTTAGATGATGATGATAAGGAACTTAGGGGTCCTTCTAAATCTTAGGCATACCTTCAGACAGCAAGTATACCTTTCAGATCCATTCGAACATGTAAGAGTAAGTTACAGACTTCAGAAAGTACTTAATGTGGTAGGTCAAGTACAACAGAGGAAAACTGCAAAACAAGCAGCAGGGTGCATCTTCAGCCAAACGTGCTGCATTCTAGTAAAAATCCATTTTTTTGGAGAGCAGATGGCATTTCAGCATGGAACAATTTGCAGCTTTGCTGATGGAAGGGTTTTGTGGGTTTTTTTGTTGTTTTGGTGGGCTTTTTTATTTTAAACCTTACTACAGCTTCACAGACTCCTACCAACAGGCTTCTGAAGAACTGTGCTGGCTCAGTGGGCTTGAAAATTACACTAAAAAAAGAAGACAGCTCATTTTCTAGATGACGCCCACTCCCACACACCTAAAGATAGGACAGTTAAGTATCACCAAAACATTTGTTCACATTCGGCTCTTATATGCAGTTTTTGTCAGAGTAAACAGCCAGAGTAAACAGAGTAAACCTGGAGTCTGGTACAATATTTATGTGTGCATGACAGCGTTAAGGTGTGCTGTCACACATATGGACTCCCAGACTCAAAGGCTTCTCATGGACATTATACTGGTGTCCAATGCCAGATGGGCCTCAAAAAACCACTGAATATATCCCAGTTAACTTTTTCTGAAATAAAATTTTATTCATATATTTTTTTTGCAAATAAGAGGAGGATTATAGTTCCTCATTAAAAACATATGCATAGGTTTTATTCTCCTGGTCACACAGAAAAAAAGGCTAATAAATATTTCTGGTTTCTGTTCTGGAGACACCTAGGTATGTTTTGTGACAGATAAAGAAAATCTTCAGCTGACTACTATCCATCAGAGATGGTGTATTTTAAAGGTCATCAACACACTACAGGTCCTTATGAGAACACTACTATTTCTGCAGTCATCAGTGCATTAATGTTACAAAGACAAGCCAAATGCGAATTCAGAAGTTACGTAAAAAGAAGATCAGTAAAACAATGACACCAGCTGGAACAAGCACAAAACTAACTTGTCTTACGTGGTAGTTCGGAGTAGAACAGTGATGAAATTGCAGAACCATTATTATTATTGATATTTAAAATAATGTTTCAAAATAAATTCTATTTTTAAGAGGTTCCAAATATAAATCAAAGCAATTAGGAAAAGCTAATGTTCTGTGACCACTTTTGGATAGAATAAAGAAGTTTAGAGATTCCTCTAGCAAAAGAAGACACACAACGTCATTGTCTCAGTACATGGAAACCAAACCTTCAGCAGTACTGGCCACAAAATATGAACTTACCACTTGTCAAAATAATTTAAAATGTTAGAACCTATTTCTATTCTGCAGTCTGCATTCCCAAATCTATACTTTTGTATTTCACTGTGCTGTGTTTTAGCCATAGGCATTTGTGTGACAACTTCAGGTAAAAAAGAGATGTACAGTACTGAAAGTCTCAAGAAAGCGCATAATCTAAATAGGTTTTGTCTCCAGTAATACTCAGTTTCATTGTGAAACTGTAGTACTTTATACTACTGTAAGAACACATTTGCAGATAAGATTTCCTTAAAAAAGACCCTAAAAGAGAAACACAAGCTAGATAGGTCACCGTAACTTTCACTGTTAGAATGTAGATACGTGTTTTAGTGACTTACACTATGAAAAAAGAAAAAAATATCACCAAAAGCAGGATTGCTTGTTAATGCTTCTACCTACCTGTGGTAGGATAAAGATAGTAATAGCGCACTTTGATCATAGACTGCTGTCAGACGCTCTTCTTTTTACCTCCTCCTAACTCCAGATGTTTTTCAGTCAGGATCCCTTGCTTTCCTCTCGAGATCCCTCATTACTAGATTTGCTGTGTCCAGCTTCTCCAGTATCCCTTGTTATCTTCCCTAGCTACACAAGTGTTTTCCATGGATCATACAATTCTGGGAAAAATGTCCTATGGAAAGAAATTAAAAAGGCTCTGAAGAAAGTAAGAGGTAGCCAGGGATGCAGGAAAAACCAACTGCACTTATATGAGAGGGATGTGTAATGGGCAAAATCAAGACAAAGTTAAACTCCTTAGGCCACTTCTGTTTAATTAAACTGTGTACTTAAGACCTCACGAGGTTGTATATCTTGTTTTAGACTGAGGAACAAAAAAAGTTTTAGCAAGAAAACAAAACACAGGAAAAATCATGGAAAGGAAGACTCAGATGATATTTGTAATACCAAGGAATGCATATGCTTTTAATGTGCATTGCACAAAACTTGGGTAGAATATCTCAAACATAATTCCAAATTCTTCCGTGAAAAAATTCTGTGCCAAGGCCACTAACTAAATTCAGACAGGTTAAAGATCCAATAGAGATTCTTTAGTCCTCTTTTATTTCAAAATATAATTTTCATATTTTGAGTACTCAATACATTTTTTGTTCCTGTAACATTCCATCCCCTGCATTATGCACACCTTTACATGTTGATATAAAGGTGTTTTAGCAATTATATTTTTAATTATGCTATTTCAACTTTCAACATGATCAGGCAAATTAAGTCAGTCCAAAATATGGAATAACTTAGCATCTTTTTCTACTGCTTTTCAGATCAAGGAAAAAAAAGATTCCAGAATGTAGGAGAAAAAGTATGGCACTGTCATGTCAGTGTTAGTGTGATGCTGACAACTATAACTGCGCATTCTTTTCTGGAACCATTAAAGAGAAGCTTACTGGATTGTTGAAAATCTAAAAATAATTGGGTTTTTTTCTTCAGTAAGTGTTAGGCTGATCAGTAATATTTTGCTTCAAAAAGTCATTCCAAAGAAGCTAGTTCAATGGGAATAAAAAATTTTCAGGAACATATCTGTTTTGATTAAATTTTCTTTACAAAACTTTATTCTGTCATTTTTAGATGAATGAATGTCTACTCAAAAATATGGCAGAAATGCAGAGAACTGCTTTGTGGTTACATCCAAATTAGAGATACAAATCTATTTCAGAAGATACATGTTTACTTCTCACAAACTATACTAATTTTTCATGGTTTTGTGAACCTGACTTTAACTTTGATTAAAAAAAACCCTGGAGACCCAAATCCTAGAGAGCAGAAAGCCTATTTTCTGCTCAGATATTCTAAAAAAAAGTGACTATTCAACATGTCCCAAATAGTAAGGCTAATGAAGTATTTGCAGCTCAAATTCATAGTTGGAAATTACTGTAAAAGAGTAATTCCTGGAATCCTAAATCATACAGGTATACACTGCAGTAAGTTCAGATATGGTCAGCAAAGCAGTTGTGCCATTGCATGGCAGCATCAGCTCCATAATCCACCTGAAGGTTTTTGGCCTACATTATTTCCAGTATACACTGATGAGAATACCTAAGGACTTTTTTATGCATGAAGCAAGATCAGAGATGTCTCCAAGAGTTGCAGTCATATTTTAACTTCTTATTTCTTCCTGTCTTTTAAAGTACCATCAGTTTAAAATAGGTCCTCTGGACACATCTAGTTAGTTCTTGTATCATTGTGACAAGAAGATTCTGAATCATTGTAGAGAGTCTTCAGTCAACAGAGCAGGTGGGTCAGATAGATGGTTTAAATTTTATTTTATGCATGTACACTTTAGCTTTTACTGTAAGCTTATTTTCTCTCTCAGCAGTCTTAATAATTTGCAATTGTTTATTTTTCTCACATAAGCTTGATAAACAGTTTTTAAACATGCTATAAATATATCCCTGGCCAAGAGATAAATTAAGCAATGCATAAGACAAAAATGTTTGCTGCAGTTGGTTTGATTTGTGATGGCCCATGCAAATGTGAAGGAATACTTTAAAGATAAAATACATCTACTACTTTGAAAGCAAGGGAACAGTGATGATGGCAAAGTATATAGAAACGAGAGCTTACTACAGTGTGAAATTCATCAAATATTTACCTCCCTCAAGTGTGCAATATCCATGCAAATGCACAGGCTAAGAATATTTTTCCTTCTTGACAGGGGGGTTTTTGTACACATTAGGTTGTCAGGCTCGGCTTTGCTATCACATCTCATGCATGTAAGGCATGTTTTGCACTAATAACAAATGTTGATGATTTACATTACATGTAATTAAAACAATGTTGATAAAGTCAAGTATTCAAGTAGAGACACAATAAGATTTATTTTAAAAAATAAGAAAACTATTGTAATCAAATGGCAACTGTTGTAATCAAATGACAACTATAAATACTCAGTATTCCTAAGGATGGGAGAATGGTTGTAAAGTGACATTTGTTAATATTTTAAGATTCCTGTACAGATAAATCCAACCAGTACATGAATTACTTAGAAAATAAGTAATTGTGTAGGCAAAGTATTATTATATTCCTTGGAAAAGTGCAGGATCCAGACAAGTTAATGATGTAATATGTTCAGGTATAATTCGTCATCCTTCCCAATTCCCACCCAGCTACATGTCAATTTCACACACTTTTTTCCTCTTTCTGGATTTTCTACTTCAAGCTCCAAGCTTTAGAATTATTTTCTATGGAGCTTGGTCAACAAGCTCTTTTTTTCACTAGTTCCAAATTTTATCTCATCTGCCAAGGTTGCAGAATGATGTGGAATAAATGAACACCTGCTCTTGAAAAGGAAGCTATTTGAAATGCCAGGCTTTGGCAAGATCAATATAGAATATGCATGTCACCCAGAAAATCTGTTAAAATGAACATTTGCCAAGGCATTTGCTCCTAGTGAAGCACAGGTTAAAACTGCTGTCAATAATATTGCTTCAGAAGACAAAGGATCAAGTAGAATCCAGCCAAAGTGGGACACCTTCCACCCCCAACATTCATAAACCATACATTCAAAAAAATTTTGCAAAGAAAAAGGTTTGAGATCCTTCATTCTTATTACTTCTAAACAGTTTGAAATAGCTCATATTCATTGATTCACTGAATAATGATTCAGTTATAACTGAGTCATCAGTTCATTATTCCCCTTGCAGAGGAAGAATCGGTCAACATACTTGTAACTGATTTTGATGGTAAATATCTGGTACAAAACTTCCCTTAAATCCCTGTATTTTGTAGTGAATTTAAAAATATTCATATTCATAAGTTTTGACTAATTTATTGTGTTCTGATCATAAGGTATACAGGCTTCCTTGTCTATTCTGATAGATTTACCCCATGTTAAGTAGCACAGGACTAGAAATTAATGAGATAAGTCATAAGGAAGCTTTGAAAATCTTAATTAAGAAAAATTCACTAGATGATCATATATTTTAAGTTGTGAAATTCTCAAAAAATCCAAAATCATTCTTTAGGCATGAAAGTATTGTGAGAATCAACAGCAGAAAATTGATGAAACTCGTTTTGATGTGTGTGAACCTTCCACAAGTTCTAGATGATCCAAAAATAGCAAGTATTTGAAAACTGAATAAAAATGTCCAGAAAACTTAGGAGAATTTACTATTCATTCTTACATATACTCTCAATTACTTATGTCCCCACACAAGCCTGGTGTTCCCCCTTTAGTAAGGAATTAATGATCTAGACCCAATAGGACAAAAAATCCTAGAGAGGAAGGAGAAAAAAAAAGTGAAACTAACATGCCCTACACAGCTGCAGATGTCTATTTTTTAAGTTTCCCAGCCATAGCAACTATAAAAGCAAAAAGGCTTCTGGCACTTCACAAACTGAAGAGCGGATTTTGTACTAAATTCTTCCTTCTTTTCATGCAAATAAAAGAAACAGAGTGACCTACCAAGCTAGCACAGCATATGGGTTATTTCCAGAACTAGCTTACCAATGGCACTGAGTTGTAATGTTCTACTAGATGTCATGAGCCAAGTTTGGCAGAAATAATGTATACTGATTTTTCTTCCTCTCTCTCTTTATTCTTTTGTTTGTTTTTTAACCCAGAAGAGAAGAGCAGAGCTGTCTGGAACACCTATACTGAGTATAGCGTATTTGAGGTGTGGAGACTTTAATTTCTATCATTTGATGTAAAATGAGAAAGAAAAGGCCTCCAAGAGCCATCTAGGCCATTTCCTCCCATCACAGAGAAACCAACCATACCCAATGCACTTACATCAACCTTCTGACAAGTTGACCTTGAAGCCCCCTTCTGATGGATATTCTGCTACTTCCCTTTAAAAACTATTGATTTGGATTAGCTTTTCAGTACATCTAGGAGCCAATAAAGGTATATCCTCTCTTCTTATTTCCAAATCAAGAAAATAAAAGAAGAGAGAGTAGAGTCTCCTAAGCTGGAGAAGCTTCTGGAAATAAACCAGGAATACTTACTTATTATAATTCCTCATTTCCTGTTAAATAGGAAAACTACTCTAAAAGCCCTGGTTAAAATCTCTGTCCTATCTTTTTACTGCTGAAAAAAAATCAGAAGTGATATAATGTCATGAGCTATATGAAATTTAAGACCATTTAGATTGGATATAAGAAAGAAGTCCTCAACTGTAAGGGTGGTGGGGCACTGGAATGGGTTGCCCAAGGAAGTTGTGAATGCTCCATCCCTGGCGGTGCTCAAGGCCAGGTTGGACAGAGCCCTGGGTAACATGGTTTACTAGGAGGAGTCCCTACCCATGGCAGGGGTGTTGGAACTAGATGATCCTAAGGTCCTTTCCAAACCTAACTATTCTACGATTCTATGAAAACTCAGGTATCCAAGGTCTTACAAATCAACAATAAACCACAATATTTAGGGTAACTAATCTAATCAAAATCATACTCCTTGAAATTCAGGAAAAAAAAAATCATATTCATGATTTTATCATGGATTCAAACTTAAACATGAGAAATTTAGGTTAGATATAAGGAAGAAGTTCTTTACTGTGAGGGTGGTGAGGCACTAGAATGGGTTGCCCAAGGAAGTTGTGAGTGCTCCTTCCCTGGTGGTGTTCAAGGCCAGGTTGGACAGACCCTTGAGTGACACGGTTTAGTGTGAGGTGTCCCTTCCCATGTCAGGGGGGTTGGAACTAGATGATCTTAAGGCCCTTTCCAATTTTAACTATTCTATGATTCTATGATTTTATATTTTGATGGACAATTATAGACACACAGCCAGAGCAGTTAAGTAACTGATTCTACGGCACAGTTGAACATAACCATGAACACAACATAGCTATGCTGTAGAATAATATAGCAATACACCTTCCCTGATATTAAAATGCTAAAGAATGTTCTGTAAGAATAAAATTTCTTCTCGTTAAGCAAGAATTATAATGCTTGAGAGGTCATTGCTCTTCTGTTATTCTTTACTTTTAAGACATTGTTGCAATAAAACAAGGAAAAAAAGAAAAGAAACAAAACCAGAAAAATTCTATTCCTCATAATTTTCCTTAGAATTAAGACGGAATGTTATTTGAGGTATCAAATGTTCCTCCACGCGGATGGTGCAAATATCTGTAAGCCTTGAAAGTCCTTTGAAGAGGACTGGAAAGTGGAAAGCTCTTGAGTTTTCCATAGCTGAAGTGTCATAAATAAACAGCTTCCTGACACCTGATTCTTGATGTGTCAAAGCTCTCTTATTGAGTCAGCTGCCCCATAAGACAGGATTAGAGGTATAAACTGAAAGAGACAAGAAAGCATCCATCTTCATTTCCAAATGATCTGCCACTAATTTCTGTAGGCATTAATACCAGCGTTAATCTATTGCATTCAGCGATGTAACACAGATAAAAGCAAGATGGTTTTCTGATCTTATTGGTAAATTTAGTTTACTCTGATATCCAAATCTTAGCAACATCTTGCCTATCAGAACTGAGAGAGTTCCTCACAATGGCCTGCTAAGA
The DNA here is from genome assembly GCA_009867235.2 of Psittacus erithacus. Classification (NCBI taxonomy): domain Eukaryota; kingdom Metazoa; phylum Chordata; class Aves; order Psittaciformes; family Psittacidae; genus Psittacus; species Psittacus erithacus. Next base: position 7,136 of record WYDI02037279.1, on the reverse strand, counting down.
GTACCGACCTGGTGTAAAAAAAAAATTAAGAAAAAATAGGTTAAAAAAAAAAAAATCATCATGACTTTATTGTCCCAAGGTAAGCATATTTTAATACAGAACATCAAAGGTGGTATAAGCCTCTAATGTTTCCTGAAAGACTCATGATTTGCAAACTGAAACTTTAGCAATAATTTTGTTTGCAAAAAATACACATTAAATGCAAGGCAAGATCTGGAACCCATAATCATTTCCAGGGGAATTTTTCAGGTCACAGAGTGCAGAAAATTACAGTTGCACAGTCCAAGGAAATGGTCCAATGGAAGAGCTTCTTTATTAAGCTCTCTCTACAGCTGCAACCTAGAAAAGGGCTTCAGTACAAAGGAGAATTCTTTTCCAGCTGTAATCTTATTTTTACTGGGAAATCTGCTGGCAGAAAAATGCAGAAAAATGTTGAAAAATCCTGAATGAGGAGAAAACCTAAGCATCTATTGTTTTAATAGAAAAGGAAAAACCACAGTCCTTCAAGACAAAGGAACAGCATGGGCTGGGTTTTTGCAAGTTGGTAATAAACACAACTCAGGAATGAACTGATCTTTCTAGGAGATTTAGAACTCTGTCAAAACCCTGATAGTATGTAACCAGCATGGATTTGTACAGGCTGATTTATACTTCAGAGTATTAAACAAAGTTCTTTAACAAGAGGAATATATGCTAGAAGAAAGTTAGCAAATGTATATTCCTTGAGGCTGAAGACTTCAGGCTTCACTCTGTAAAATATAATAAACCACACTATCTTCTTTATTGCAAATACACTGCAGGACTTAAGAAAACAGCTCCTGAATAGTCAGAAAAGAACCTCTACATATTTCATCATCTGTAGAAGCACAGTAATACTTCGAAATAATTTAGGCTGAGGATTTTGAAACACTTCTTTTGCTCCAAAAGCCATCCAGTTAATATCAAATCCCTTCATTTACTGCCCCATTCATATCTACCTAAATTCACATGATGCAGACTGGAGTTACAGCAGCCAATTTTACATTAATATTTTTATACTATAAAATGCCTGGTGAATGTTGAAATGCTCTTTCCCTTAACTGAAAATCGTAGCTATGAGAAAGAGCCTCATATTGCACACTCATAACTCACTACCATTTTCTTCCAGAAATTTTGAAAAGAAACCTCAGGACAACAACGGGATTAAGCTCTCTCTAAAGACTGAGAAACAGAGAATAGAGTCCAGTGAAACCAGAGGATTTTGCTGTTTCAATTCTACATGTATTTAGCTTCATTGTACTTCTGCAACAAATGTTTTTAATGGGAATAGAGCTTTAAAGAAGCTTCAGGGAATATCAGGTAATAATTCTAAATACTGTCAACACAATTTCTTCTGAATATGCTTGTTCCCTGCTTATGTCTGACTGACATGTGACATACCATGCAATGAAATCTGTAGGAAAGAAAAACAAAACAAAATCTCTCACACCAAAAAAAACTTTCTAGAGTGTTTGTAAATATTTGTGTTCACCAGGGTCTACCACAAACAGTGGCGCTGAGAAAGAACACAATTGTCATCAGTAAACTTGGGGATTATTTGGGGTTTATTTTGTATTCAGGAATCTGCCTAGTAATGATTTATTATCCCTCATAGATATGAACAGTCATGATGCTTATAGAAATTACTCATAATCATATTCATTTAACTGCCTTTGCAATACCAAGTTATGATGGAAACTGAAAACATAGAATGCCTTTTATATCTAGCATTAATAAAGAGAAACATTAGAAACACATTTCTTACTATATTGAATTAGTAATTAATTTATGAAATAGAAATTCAATTGAAAAACATTTAAGGTCTTTTACTCATATTATTAAAGATAGAAGACAATGCAAGTTAAACATGAATCTTTCAGCCAGTGAACACCAACATATTTGGACAAATTCTGGATCATTGTTAAAATGTAAAAATTTTCACTCATTTTTGATGCTCATTTATTCAAATACATCCTCCAATGCTTGACTGCTTGATATATAAAAATTCAGAAGCAGTAGTTACTACCCTTCATATACAATTTCTTAATGACTAAATTCATAGACAAGCTGCAACTAGCACGGCTTTGTGCCTGAAATCATTTGACTGGGTTCACTTCAGCTGTCAGTGGGGATATGACCAGAATACTAATTCTCTTAAACACAACCTACTTGTATTAGCTCTTCCTGCAAAAGTATCTTTTCTTTAAATTTAGAATTCAGGAGTGTGTGATAGTGCAGTGGTAAAAAAAACCCAGCCAACCAACCAAAACAACCAACCAAAATCTGCGTATGAATAAATAGGAAATTCCTAATGAAGTACTGACTGCCAAAGATACTGGCAAAGATCTTACACACTTGATTTCAGTGGGCTCTTCTGTATAATTCTTTGGACATAAGCTATCTTTGTAATGCACTAAAGCATCTATAAATGCACATTATAAATGCTCATTGTCAAACACACAAGCATCTGCAATTAAAAAAGTCACAAAGGATGTCTGTACCATATAAAGACTTCATCTGAAATAAATGAAGATTGCTTACTCTAAGTCAATAAAAAACATTACCATAAACCCAGATTTTTATTAAATATTTCTCACATAAAATGAAAAAAGAAATCCCGGTATTTTACTTACAAGAATATTTTTCATTTAAAAGAAGCCAGGAGAAAAAAGTGTTTCGGTTTTGATTATGTTTGCAAAATATGTAAGTTTCCTTGTTTCATCAGCTATAGCTTAACATGGTGAAAGAAGGAAAAAAAAGAAAATTATATTTTGATAATACTGTGAGCTATCTTAGTTGTACTTTCTAGGCCAAACATGTGAATGTTTGCATTTCTTCACTGAAATTCTTCAGAGCCTCAGGATAAGTTAAGTTACATGACGTGTTATCAATGAGACTGCTGACGGGAATTAATTTCTGCACAGTCCTCTAGCGAGGACCAAAAATTTTCTCCATCTTTCACATGCAGTTATTGAAAGTCTGATATCATCACCTGCTTTTAAAACACATTACACCTTTAGGCCAAAACTCAAAGGAACTTAAAGAGGTCTTTTCCTCTCTACTGACCCTACCCATACTATCCACCTCTAGGGAAGGGCAGAGCTGCAGCAAACAGTTTAGGGTTGGGTTAGTCTGCAGGAGGTACAAGAGCAGATTATCTTAGGCATCGCACCTGTCATAGGCAAAAAACCCTTTCCATCTTAAACTGAGATCACTAACAGGTGACAGATAATTTGGTGTATGTGTGTAGGAGGGTTGAATATCAGTAACTGAATTGTTGAACAATCAAGCAGAAGTTTGCTATTTGCCAGCTCCAATAAGTACTGTCTGCTTGTAAATTTTTATAACAGCTGGTTTAAAAATGGCATCCCAAATCTTCCAATTTTTAGAGACATAAGACAGAACTACAAATTAGGATGCTGATCACACACTGTGGTTCTGCACACTGGCCACATAAATTAGTAAGTCTGGGACCTTGGGGTTATGGAAAAGGACAAAAAAAGGGAGCCTGTAGAAAAGGTGGTGAAGATCTTGGCAGGACAAAAGATCCTGGAAGTGGGAGAAGATGCAACAGATCAGCCAACTGGATGGAGATAAATGTTATGGTCACCCAGGGTCCTTGGCTAACAATGCCCAATATGGGTAAGTACAAGCAGCACAAGAACTAGTACAACTTTCTGCCCAACCACCCTGGGCCAGCAGAAATCTCTGTGCAGAGAAATTGTGAACTACTGCACATTGAGTAGGAAGACACAAATGGGACAATGTGAGTGAAGTGTGAGATAATAAGTAAGGGAAAAGCTCTAGTAGAGTCGTTTCTTAAATGAATCCTGGTCTAAAATCAACTGCGGGTTGTTTACAGTGTCTCACTTGTAAGAACAGCTGAAAGATTAGGCACCATATATATATTCTAATTATGGTATCAGTAGTATATCTGTATATCACTTTCAAGTAAAATGAATGTGTTCTTCAAGTAAAATGCAAGTGATTTTAACCACACAAAGCATGTATTTTGATGTGAATTACAAATGGACACAACTAGAATTTTTAAACCATTGAAAAAAAAAACCCATGGTTCTTCTGCTTTAAAAACAAGAGAATTCTCCTGAACTAAATATTGAGCTGTATCTTAGTTCTATAGTGCAGAAATAAATTTCTCCTTACCAGTCTTACCTTTATGTACACATTTCAACATGAAACAAGACTGCAACAACAGAACTTTGGGGAAAAATTCTTGTTAGGATTCTGCTGAAGTACAGCGAATGTTGCTCTGCCGTCCTGCTCCTGATTTTCAGATTTTTCTGGCCGTAGAAGCTTAGAAGAGCACAGCAATCTGCAGTGTACTGCCAGAATATTTTGATTGCCTTCTGGAAAGAACTGGCATAGGCTTCCTGAGATCATGGTTAAATAAGACATTTTTATTTCCAGTGATTCTGGCTACTGGAAGGGTAGGACTGTCCACTTTCTGCTACAACAATCAACAGTCATCGCTTCCAAGGCTGCTGATTGTAAGCATTCAAAAATCTCTGCATCAATGGCTTCTGCAAAATCTTCAGACAGCAACATCTGCATCACAGATGGCCATTTCTCTTGCTACTGCATCCCTGTAGGTGCTTCAAAAACTCTCTAAATGGAAGTAACACATAAAGTCATACTAATTTATTTCCTTTGGGGAATATTATTAATGGATAGGCCAGAGGAAAAAAATGAACAACTGCTAAGAGATCTGGTAGATATCAGTCTGTCCATTTCACCTTGTACTCTGATCAGTCACAAGCAGCAAATTTAATATAGAGCTGTGACAGTAGATTATATGTAGCTGACAAAATCAATAGGTTTTGCTCAGACCGTGTGCAAAATACTTTCTGCCCACCTGTAGGTGCTTCCATAACTTACCCTTTAAATTGTTTCTTGAAAAATGTAACAAATATCACATCCAAAACCATAGAGGGAGACAGGTTTTGCTCAAATACAGAACTTAAAGAGCAAAGATACAAGATTTAAATAAAGTTCCAAACTTGCATCGTGGATACTACTATATAAACTTTCAGAAACAAGAATCTCATTTCAGTCCTGAAAAACCATTTCACTTTCAATACATATCACAATTTGTGAAATCCAGGACATACTAGGTTTTAATATAATTTCAGTGATGCTTGCTCTGTAATTGAAAGAATTTTTTCATAGCTTTTAGAAATTAGATGAATTATCTTTTAAATTTGGATTTAAATGGGGCAAACATCCCATTTTAAGATTACAAAAGACTGTGAACATCATCTAAGCATACACATAGGGTTTTGGTAAATATCCAGTCTATAAACTCTGACCTTACCTGGGCCAACATTAAATTTGCTTAGATTTTCCTGCATATACAAAACCCAAAGCTTTTGGTAAACTCTTCCATGCTGTGAGCCTCTACCAAAATGCACAAACTAGTTCCTTTGCACATTTGGAATGAATTCACCTTAGGAAATAGAGAGGCAAATTTTCAGAGGCAACGTTTTTATTTCCGGGACTCAAATTGAGGTTCTGTCCAGTCAATAAGGTGATGTGGGGAATCATATCTTGCAGAATTTTTCAAGAATCCAGTTTTGTTCTGTGTGCACCTCTGGGGCTGGCACGTGGTTTCCATCTCATTCTGTGTAAGCGCTGACTGCCTACAAATCTGCTGGCAAATATCCCAAACATTTTGGGAAGGATCCAGGGCACCCCTTTGTCAACGTCAGCCTTGTGAGGCTGGTGGTGTAGATTTCTCAGATATATCTGCATGGTGGAGAATGCATTCAGTCCAGTAAAATGAGACCTATTTTGGAGAGAAACTTCAATCAAGTTAGCAGAGAGCCAATTCAGCATGAACTTTCAAGGACAGACATTACAGAAAGACAGCTATTTTGTCCTTGAGGATTCCTTGATGGCTTCCTTGCATGCCGGAGGTGTATGCCAGCCAAGGGAGAGTGTCAATGCATTCAGAAGAAATCACACTATGCTGTGACTCTGTGTTCTTGAAAGATGGCAGCCATGTAATTGAGACCCAACAATGATGTATCATGTGGTTGGAATAAACTGGAAATTCATTCTGCCTTACATTAACCTTATATATATGTAAGTTGAAAGATTTTCCTTTTTTTCTAGAAGACCACCTGCAACCATTAGCAGTCTGAAGTAGCACTTCAGCATGTTGGAACTTTAAGCTATTAGCTATACACATGACAAAACTCACCTAAGGTTTCCTGCATCATCCATATATATATATGACAAGATATATATATATATATATGATAAGATATATATATATATATTTTAATCCTGGATTTGTTCCTATCAACTTACTCCATAAGAAGTCATTGGAATCTGGCGGAAATTCAGCTCATCTTTAAGGCCTGCAGTATGCAACACGCAAAACATTAGTGGAGTGTCAGGAATATATAGGTATCCTTGACTCACCCATTCAGTGGCTGATCTCTCTCAGAGATAAATTGGTTTCTATAAACTGCCAAGTGAATTTACAACAGATGGAAAAAAGGAACAAATATTCATACAGTATCTTATGATCCTTGTAGAGTTACAAGGCAAGCAAGAAAGGCAGGTAAAGACCCTTTCCTGAGATATCTTTTAATACTTCTAAAACAAACAAAAATGATTTTATAAATTATAAATATTTTTTAGGCCAAGTATCTCTGACTAGTGAGCAACCCAGAAAATGACAGCAGGGATTTGTGACATTTTTAGTTCTACTACCCAAAATTCTTCTGCTGACACTTCTAATCAGCACACTTAGCAATCTATCATGCACACAAAATGAATACTTCTTTACATATCTGGGGGGCAATAGTTAGTCTTGTGAAAGCAATATTATTGTCACTGTATTTTTTACTTGAATAGCACTACCCACAGAAGTGTATGCTTCCAAGACCCATGCCAAAAATGCTTCAAGGAACTAAAAGATATACCAGAGAGGAAGTTACAAAAACTGCATTTTTGTAACTATTATCTATTACTATATATACTATTATATATATATTATATTTATATCTTATATATTATGTATTTTATATATTATATGCTTATATATGTTTATTCAATATATAAAACGTAATCTGCAATAAATTCTATAATAA
>WYDI02037278.1:0-12607 GCA_009867235.2 Psittacus erithacus | reverse complement strand
CACTCTGAGGATGCAGCCCAGCACAAGGGGGATGGGGGGTGGGTGGGAGCATTCTGAGCTCAAGCGCACGCTGAAGGTAGGTCATGAGGAGCTTCCCATAGACCAGCACCCCCAAGTCATTCTCCTCAGGTCTGTTCCATCCAGTCTCCCCCAGCCTGTGTTTGTGCATGGGATTGCCCTGACCCTTGCATGTGGTCTTGTTCAAATTCATGAGGTTCACATGGGTCCTGCTCTCCAGCCTGTCCAGGTCCCTCTGGATCTCATCTCTTCCTTCCAGCATCTCAGCCATACTACACAGCTATTTGCTTGAACTGGGGAGCCATAGAAGGCTTGATGCTTGGGCCAGGCACCTGTAGCAGGAAACTTAATGTAGCTTTAAACACTGTGCTCTTTGTTTCCTTACCTATAAAATGGGTTTAACAGCAGTGTGTCGTAACGCACAGCATTTCTAGCTGCAATGATGTCTTTGCTATCTAGGGGGCATTCCCCTGCTCCCCCTGAATAAGGAGAGATCACGTATCTGATGTGGTAAACCCAAGTTAGGCTTAAGCTTAGTGTGGTCAGAGACAAAATATTTACTAGCTCAGTAGTAAACATTGTACTGGCAAGCAATACTAATAAAAAGTGGTTTTGATGTATGCAATACTTACTGGTATATGCATTAAGACATGCGGTGGAATCTAGGGTCATAATAAAATGGCTGCTTTAGTTAAACCCAGGAGTGTCTGGTGGTTATGTTGGAGAAGAAGAAGGGTACAAGGCAAGGGTACCCACTTCAACTGCTTTGCCACTGGACGCTGCTGCAACACAGCCACAAAAAGGCTATTTTTATGTGAAGCTGTCAGGTTCCTGAACTAATGATGTTTCCCAATAACGCAATTTTCCTGCAGTGCCCTGCAGACAAGTCACACCCCACACACAGAACAACATTTTCACTGCCGTTTTATCACCAGACCTAATTTGATTTAACAAGCCTGGCCCAGATATATCAATTGCTTACAGGTTAAGAAGTCCTTGTGATTACACGGGCAGTGTTCATAAAATTCAAAGTATCGTGTAAATTGTAAACAGGAAAAGATCAGCACAATTTTATTTACTCCACAGTACTGAAGGTTTGATTCCACTTCAGCTCCCTGCAAAAAGAAAGAGGTTGTATCCTCTCTGCAGCCTATGCAGGACTTTATTGACATTTATGCTCCTTCTGTTCTACTTTCGACACCTTTAAAAACATTTTCTCCTTTCTTGGCACTTTAATACGGGAGACACACATTTGAAACTCCTCTAAAAGGTGTGTTCTAGACTTTTTTTTTTTTCTCCCTTTTAAGGGAATCCCCTCATTTTTATGTTTGAAGGGGAAAAAACTTCTTGATGCATAGCTTTAGAGAACAGGGCTAAAGGTTTTCCTTATTTTATGTCTATATGGATTTGAACAATTTAGTGCTCATAACCAAGAAATTCAGAACTGACCTAGAGAAAGGTGATGGCAGAGAGATAGATCAGAATTTTCTTGCTATCTCCATGAGCAAGAACCTCTAAACTCAGGAGATAACAACTGCACTTATCCATTTAATTTGCTTTTGAAGAAATGGAATGCACTCATTTTCCCCTTTGCAAAATTGTTATGAAGAGCTTAGAGATCCTGGGCCTGATCAGTGCATATGTGGTACTAGGTTCAGTATATAACCCTTCATTCTTTTAGGAACTCATTCAGCTGCCTGATAAACATTGCCACTCCCAATTAGGCTAAATACAGCACTCTGCCTTCCCTTAGCAGGAGTCATCACTTAACAGTCATGTGTTAGATGAAGTAGCCTGGGGGTTCTTTACATTTAACATCAAAGCAGGGCAAAACAAATGTAATTAAAGTCCAGTAATAAAATTTGTAAATTTCCTTAGATCTATAGCAGAAAATCCAGATGCAGATAAACTAAAATCAGCTGCAGAATGAGTGATGAGGGAAAGTTGCAATTTCTTTTTAATTTATGGGGAAAGAGATAGCGTACAGTATATAAACCTTACAGAATATTTACTTTTTGTTTAAGCTGCAGAGTAAAAATAACTTTCCATTCATCATGTGAGTGACTGTACAGTATGAGGCCAACTGGGAAACTGCTGGCAGCCATGAGCAATGTGATGTTTTTGAGTTCAGAGGTAGGGAAAGGGGATCTTCAGTGCTGTGAACTAATGGCAACCACTCCTTGTAAAGACCTAACACAGGACCACCCTTCATTTTGCCAAGATAGTACTTATCTAACCTCAGAAGAACAGTGGGAAGTAGGGAAGTGACTTTACTCCTCCTTAGAAACCAGCACTTGTTAAGTAGTGTTTCCTGTCCTACCTCTGGAAACAACACTTGACCTTTTTACACAGTTTCAAAGCAAGAGCCCAAGAAGCTGGGAACAGGTTGTCCTGGGCCTAATCATTAATGTGCAATGGGCAAGTAGAAGAGTAACAATAAATTCAGTCAGGACTGCAACCTGAATAATTCCCTTGAATTCTGTGTGAATCTCTTTTTGTCTGGGTCAGGACTGGTGGTATTTCCCTAAGGGACTTCACACATCATCCACTTTTTTCTGTCTTAAACGCACTTTATTTTAACACACCAAATGCTTCCTTTCCTTGCTGTGCAGTGGCAATTGTTTTAATTAATTACCAGGCTTCTGTTTCTTTGCATTTATTGAGTAATGTTGTAATTTCAGGAAGGCTGCTTGCAGCAGAAGATGAGAATATAAGCGAAGACATTAATGTGAATAATCAGACCAGAAAACATCCCTGAGACTGCTGGTCTGAAAATACATCTTTAGCTAGCTAAATATTAAAAAAGGCCGTTGAATAAAACTCATCTGATGTGCAGTTCCATTCATTTCCACCAAGTCCTGCAGTGGGGACAGCCAGACTCTGAAGTTTTCACTAGATGAGACACAACTTACAGGAAGACTGCTGAGCTCCCCAGCAAGAAAACGGTGAGAGTCCTTATTCTGTCTGGTTTTGTGGCTCTGCCTGAATAACAAGGTCATGGGATGGTCAGATACTTAGTTACATCTTCTTTAAAAACAGCTAAACATATTTTAAATAAAGCACTCCACAAATGAGAAAGTATTTTCCACTGAGGTCAGCAGCATCATCTCAGCTCTCTGAAGATTAAGGGTTACTGCTTGTTAATGCCACTTGCCAAGGACACGTTTTATTGCCTTTGTGTTACTGTATGTCAGTCAGGAATAAATCTCTGTAGAGCTTCTATCTCACTCTTCAGCCACACATAACCTCATTTATATTCAACAAAATTTCTTTGCCTGCTCTTTCCCTTTGCCTCCCACCCCCTCTTCCTTCGGACAAGGCATTTCAATGAATCTGCGCGGGTACAATTTGAGACTGAAATTAAGATCTCTATTCAGAGGCTGAACAAATTCTCACCAGCTTCCTTAGATGTAGGGTTAAGCTCCTCAGTTCCCTTCACCCTTTTGTCTGCAACTTTCTCGAAGCCAGAATGCCACGTTCAAGCAAGTCTCCAATCTCTCCTCTTTCACAGGCCTTCTGATTAGTGGCTTTCTTTTTCCAAGACTATAGATACAATTATTAGAAATTCCTTTTTTTGTGAACACATTGAATGAAGGTATGAATGGAGATGCTAAGATGAAGAAAGTGAGAAGCTTAATATAACTTCAGCTTCTGTAGTTAATTAGATTTGGATGGCTTCAGAGGAGCAGCTGTATTTTTTTCCTTTTTTTTTTTTTTTTAAATTGAAGTTACATAAAGGGCTATTCAAGGTATTTTGGGTAGGAAGGGAAGACTGTATAAAATAAAGACGCTGTGAGATGGGTTTTGGAAATACACCCTCTCCCCCTCTTCCTTTTTCATGAAACAGTTGTGGGGAGAGTAAAAGGATAAAAAGAAAAAATGTCCCATCACCAAAGGGGATAAACAGAATCACCATCACTACTGCTAATACCCTGTGTCTAAGGCACAGCAAGCAGGATGCATATTGAAATAGGAAGATTTCTTTTTTCACTCAGAGATAATCTGAAATGCAGAAGTCTGAAATTCAATCACATCCAGAACACTGTATCTCAGACTTTTAAAGGACATTGCCAAGATAAAGATCACATTTAGCATTTAAAACATTTCAAGAAAATATGTCCCTTTCTATCTGCCTGAAATCTTCAAGCTGCTAAAAGAAGGCAAGGATTTTGAAACCCGAGTGATGCTGCAGCAGTTATACTCTGTGTTTATTCTTCACCTTGTCTGGTGAAGGAAATGAGGCTGGTCATCTCTATCTGCTGTTTCATGTCATGCTAGTTTTCTCTTCTTGCACCACACACACTGCAGCTGCCTCGGCAGTCCCAGACCTGCCCAGAACCTCAGTTTTAACTGAATTTTTTAATATATAAAGAGATGGACAGTAGCATTATGTTTTCAACTGTTTTTTTTTTTCTGTCACCCTAATCTACATGTTAATACCAAGGCTCCTTAGGAAAGTGGCCATCTCACCAAGGGTATTTCAGTCATGCAGACTGATATCCTTTGACTGCAACTGTGTTGATCTGTCCTCAGCTAAGCATGAAAACCTGGGAGGGGGTCAGTCACATCAACACACAGCGCTGTTTTCAGGGTGGTGACTACATGATCACATTGACTGTATCTGTTAATCAAACCAGTGTGTTTTAGCCTTCTTGCCTAGGTTGTCAATAGGGTGAATCAGGAAGGAGAATTCTGCTCTTGGCGCCACACTATATTACTTACAGAGATAGAAGGATGAGAAAACAAACAAATAAGTAATTTGTCATTATCAAAATTTTTGCAGTTCAGCAAAAAATGACACAAAATCCCTGTTTTCTAAATTCGAAATCTCTGATTCTAATAGTACACATATGCTCACAATGATATTTTTACTCTCAAAAAAAGGCAGTTATTTAGGCTTTATCCCTCTAACCAGGTGCATGTTTTCATAGGAAACTGTAGAACATCTCTGACATCTTCACTTCCTTGTCAATATTCTTTTTAAATTGACTGATGTGTTGCAAAGGAGGTGGTTTGTCAGGGCAGCCTATCAATCTCATTTCTCTCTCTTTCTCCTCTATTTGGAGTCTAAATAGAAGTCTTTGTAAACTCAAAAACCTCACCAAAATAAGCTCAATTTTCCAAACTGTAATGCTTTGCTTAGGGGGAGAGGAAAAATTGTTAGGATGGTATGAGGTTTTGAATTGTTATTTTTTTTTAATTGAAAAAAAAGTTATGGAAATGTTGAAATGAAAAAATCCTTTAAACTGAAATAAGAAAACATTTAATAAAACATTTCAGACTTCTAAGTGATTTTTGTCAAATTTGTCAACACATTCTTAAAACATTGTGAAAACAGGAAAAAAAGTGTGAAATTTTTTCCAGCTACTTCATATTGGATTCAACTCTACCAACCTTTTGTCAGTTCAGAAAAGTATAAATACCATCTTTCCTTATGACACTTGAGATGGGGGAAAAAAAAAAAAAGGAAGAAAAAGCTTTATTTCCCATGTAGATTTGATGGTTGGAGAAAAAGTGTAGGTGTCTAGACCAAGAATGAACAGAGTTGGTAGGTTTGCAAGAATTCTGGCATGAACTTCTGGGTTCAACAATGAGTGGAAGGCCTGAGAGGACGAAAAGGCTGCCAGAAAATATATGCAGTGTCATTCTCAGAAGACAGGGTAGCAGCACCAGCGAATGGAGTTTGTGGCATTTAGTTTCTGCTTTAGACCAACTTCCAGTTGCTAAAGCAGGCAAGCCACCTCCAGCATGATGCAGAGATGTTTTCTTTCACTGTAAATATCCCAGTTTGGTTACTGGAGGCTCCAAGCTCTGTGAAGTCTGAAAAGCAAAATACGTTATCATGCCTGCACTTTATCACTGCCACAACTAAGCTGTTTCCACTACCCAAGATAAATCTTTCTTAACTAGCCTAGTTACCCCTAAACTGCTGTGCAGGTCTACCTCAGAAACATTTCTGAATTCACTGTTCACTTTTACCTTTCTCTTAATTGTTCTTCCAGAACAAAGATACGTGCTTATGTTGAAGGAATGTCTCCTGCTGGTAAGAATAGGAAAGAGAGGACGAGAATTAGTTTATGCGCATTAGCAACTAACTGGATCGCCCATATACAAGGGTCTTGGCTAAATTGGTAGAACTTAAATTACTGGTATGTGATGCAAAACAGATCTGTTGAAATTGGTATGGGATGTAAACCAGATCAGTTGAAGGGCATAGAAATATAGGAGAAAAGCTGTCATTGGAGTGTTGAAGAAGATACTGAGAATAAAGCAAAAGTCACTCTTAACGAGCCAAAGGAAATGGGCAGTGGAATCAGAAAGGTTTATTCATGACTTGTTGAACAAATCGCTGTCAACTTTTTCCTGTGCCTTCAATAGATAAGCTGAGTAGCAATTCTGGTCCAAGTATCTGTGCCTTGAATTTAAATTCACTCCTTAAATATTTGTATAGTGACTTAAAAATTCCCTTTCTGTAAATATTCCCAACAGGATAAAGTGGATATTGAAATGTTTGCACACAAAAGGTGCAGTCACTGTGAAAGCAAATCCATTAAAAAAGTGTTGAGCAAATATGCAGAGAAAATGAGAATAAAATGAATGAAAAAGTCTTTAAGGGGGTTTGGAAAACAGGCTGGTGAAGTCACTGTGATAGTGCCATGTCAGAGTATTGTTCCAAAAGGGTGGTATGGTTCAAAGTAGGTAAGACATTATTTACCCCTGCAACAATACAAGTATTATTTTTACTCACATTAATCAGACGACTTGTACACCCCTTACAGAACATAGTTCATGCATAATAAGAAGGAGAAAAATCAATGTAGAATAGTAAACTAGTAACAATGAGTGAAACTAAATGAGTTTTCTGTTATTTCCTACCTTTTCAAATTGCATTACTTATTAGAATAAACCCTTCAGGGAACTTGCTGTAGACCTGACTGAAATACTGTAGAACAGATTGGTAACTAAACAAGGCATCAAAATAAAAAAGTAACTCAATAATATAATCTTTATCCACAGATGGTAACTACTAATCCAACTCTATCACTGGGCTGTCTGATTTGATATGTTTTTTCTAAGTGTATTCATTACCTTGATTGGAGAATTATGTGGCAGTCATCTGGAAGTAACTCTACTGCAATCAGGGAACCACAGCCTTAGGAAGCAGCTGCCTCACTCTCAGAGAAGTTGCCAAGACACTGTGGTTAGAAGATGGCTAAGAAGGAAACTGGTGGGCTTCAAAAATGTCTAGGAAATGTTCAAGTTAGTTATATCCATGACCTCCAAGAAGTGGTCTCCAGACCAGGGCCGTGTTTAAATGGCAAGGAAAGACCTGAAGGAACTCTCATGAAACAGCTGTGTTTGGTGGGGACTCCAGTAACTGCTGCATTGTCCAAATGCAGAAAGGGATGAGTTCGGTTGATCGTCATGTTATGGATGTACAGAGCAGCCGAAATAGAGTAGGTGGCTGCATTATTTTGAGAAGTGTAAGGTTCTGATTAGCCTCTGTGCTTTGAAGCAGTTGGGGCCAAACCATGATCCCCAGTATGGTTTTTTATGTTCGATGGAAAGGTGCAGTTGCATCAAGAAAGGCTCTCAAGTTACCTCACGTAAGTGCCTACAGTTAGGCAGGGAAAAATTCAGAACCAAGAGACAGTAAAGACCTCACTGACATTATAAGAATGCAGTGCAGCTAACAAATCAAAATAAACTACATTTTTACATCTGCAAACCTTTATGTTGCAATAACTCATAAATGAATGAATAACCTCTTACCTTCCCACAAAAAGTGCTGTTTCGAAGAATGAAGAACAATCTTTGCAGCATCAGAAAAAGAAAGAATAAATATACATCTCAGCTGTGTCACATTGTTATCTTGGATTTTAAACAGTTCTGTGTCCTCTTGCTTCTACTCAATCGGAACATGTAACACTGCAATCATCCTAAGAAAATCCTCTTTATCGAGAAAAATGTACTTTGATTATGTTAAGTAATAATGAAACCCAGTTATTGTGATTTCATACATTTATTTTAAGTTAAATGGGTGGCTTCTTTCAAACCTGGGTTTGTTTGTTCCCAGCACAGAGCTGGCTAATGCTCTTTGCCTATCCCTAACACTTTTGAGATTATTTTCTCTCATATTCCAAAAAACTAGTCAGATGGGAATAACCCTTGCTCTTGACACTGTAAACATGGTATGTAACTCTGCGAGTCACCAGGTCATGACAACATGACTATGACACTGTATGAAGAACAGGTTTGAGAAAGTGAATCTTATATTCACTCTTTGCTCACCACATTTGCCTTTTTGGAGAAAGAAAACATCATATATACGCAGCTTCTGCACACTAGGAAAGACAGGAAGAGCCAGGATGTATGACAGTGAGGCTATATGTGAACTCCACTCATGTAGCTCCCTCCATAGCACTGCCTGTGGTTGCTAACAGAAAAAGGAGAGTCCTTGCCACATACCAGGGACAAAAAGAAAATGTTGATAAGATAGTGTAGGTGGCGGAATACAATGAAACAGAAACATTACCCTGGAGAAATCATTTATATTTTTTCTGATTATGGATTTTTAACTGATCCACATGAAAGTACTGCTTGGTGGTTCTGACCCTTAGAAGTGCACTAAAAAATGGCCATCAAAGAAATCCCTTTCATTTTACCAATATACTATGGGATTAAATAAAACTATAACAAGAAAATCCTTTGAAAAGCACCCCATCACCCTTCTAGTGCAAAATCAGTTGATGCATTTTCAGAGTTCTTGCTGCTTACTTTCACCAGGAGAATCAAGGCTGTCTTCAGTAATTTCCTCTGGAGTCAGTTCTAGGTTATAAATGAGGTTTTCATTAGGATTTTTCTCCCTAATATTTTCCATTGCTATGTTTCATCTTATTATATCTAATTATACTTCCCTAAGCAACTTGAAACTATTCTTAATCCTCCCTTCAGATACTTACAGACAATTGCTTTCTTCCCTATCTATGTTTGCCAAGTTACAGTTATTTAGTTGTTTTAACCTCCTATTCAATTAACTTGACTTTCCTGTCATCCAAAGGCTATACAGTACCTTACTTAATAAGAAAGATTTGGAATTATGCATATTATTGTAAGCATAATGAGTTAGGTTTGCAAAATATGTGTCTCTTCCTTGCAATTATAGTCACAGGTATTGCATCACATTTGAAACTCCTATTTCCCATCATTCTGTGGATGGCTATTAAAAAGGTTTGACCTTTTAATAATTTCATAATCAATGTGCTAGTGTGCTGCTGGTGAGTACTATTGACTTCAAGAATTTATTAGCTTTCTTCTTCCATTACATGAGAGAAAATCCAAAATAGTTACCTTACTATTCGACACTGGTGATGTCATCTAAGGATTCTTGACCAAGCCTTTGTGATATCAATCAAGGAAGGGAATATCTGAGGTTAACTGTAAGACCAGACTTACTGCATGACTTCTGTCACTCTAAATGTTTGTGGCACAGCTTTTGGACTACTGGCTTTCAAACATTTCTGAAGCCCTCCCGAACAGAAAATAGGGAATAATAGTTTGGTAGAGCCAATGTGAATTAAGTCACTAAGTCTGGGGTCAATACAAATGTTATGTTCTGTTCAAATTCATGTTTTTAGCAACAACAAAACCCTGGCCAAGTAAGCCTGGACTCACCTTACCTAAAAGCAGCCATGTAGAAGATAACATGCAGACTAACCCAGTCCCTCTGCATGCATTTATAGAAAGTGATGCATTTCACCTGTTTTTGATATTGACCTTGGTGTATAACATGCTGGTAGAGCATATTTTCCTGATCTGCCAGTAACACGAATACAGAAAATGGTTTGGACACAAGCAGCTTTGGAAGAATTTCACCATGCTGTAATACTCTCAAACCCCCAAGGTATTTCATGAGCAGTGGCATTAAAGAAGCCCTTTTTCTGATCAGGTTGGATGGATTATTCTTTCTAGATTCCTTTCCTTTCCCTCACCTTGTATTCTAGGCTCTTGGGAGACCTTACAGCAGCTCCCAGTGCCTAAAGGGAGTACAGAAAACCTGGAGAGGGGCTTTGGAAAAGGGCCTGTAGGAACAGAATAATGGGGAATGGCTTTAACCTGCCAAGAGGAGACTGAAATGAGCTTTCAGGCAGAAGTTCTTCCCTGCAAGAGTGATGAGGCGCTGGCACAGGGTGCCCGGAGAAACTGTGACTGACCCATCCCTGGCAGTGTTCAAGGTCAGTTTGGACTGGGCTTAGAGCAGCCTGATCTAGCGGAAGATGTCCCTGCCTGTGACAGGCTGTTGGAGCTGGAGGAGCTTTAAGGTACCTCCCAGCCAAAACAGTCTGTGATTAAATGATACAATCCTGTATGATGAAAAGCCATGATTCCTTCCATTCTCACTCAACATCCCACAGAAACCCCCTGGGAAACAGCAGTCTGTGTGCTGCCAGAGATGTGGGATGATCCCCACTGATAGCTCCCCAGGCTGGAGAGAAGCCTGCTCCACACAGCACAGCTTTTTAATCTGTGTGAGTGGTGGATCTTCTGCCAATCTCATGTACTTCATGTGAACATAGTACTACAAGAATATTAGAGGAGAATCATAAGCCCATTTTCAAATCTGACCAAACAGGCCAAGAGAGCTCAGTTATAAAGTGGAGAACCCAGAGGGACAAACAATAGTATGATTGCAGAAGCCTGTTTTCCCTTCAGAAACTTAACTAAAGAAAGAACAAACCCTTAAACAGAATTTAATCCTAATACTTGTTTTATTTTTATTTTTTAATTTATCAGGGACTTACTATTTTACCCCTGCCATGAAAACTGAGAAACTGGGAATCCAATTACAAAGGCTAGATAAAAGAGAATGATAGTGAAGAATTTTAATTGGATGGAAAAAGACATTGAATGCGTGTTCACTAGATACATGCTTCAAAAGCCTTAGCACTACAACTGTGCATGCAGAGGTCACTGTAGAAAGGGATATAAGGTGACTTAAATACAGAAACAGTGAGCCACAGATCTGGTTTTCAATCAATAGAGCTAGTGAGAGCTGTTAGACCTCTGGTCTAATTGATTACTTCAAGAGATAATAAATAGTGATACTGACATTTAGAATGTGGCCAAAGTGAAATTGCTCATCTTTTTGTCAGCTTTATTTTAAGTGTGAAACACTCAGCAGCAAGTACCAAGGATCTGGTAATCTTTTATTTCCAAGGCTTACTATACATGTTGTTTGGGGTTTCTTCTGAATAGCTCTTACTGTGGTTTTTATTGTTATTATTTCTGTAAGCTATTGCAGTAAAGAAGGGGACACCCACCTCTTTATAGCATGGTGACCCAAAGTCCTCTCAATACTTTCAATTGGAAAAGTCCAGGTTTCTTGTATTGAAATACAATTTGAACTTTGCAGATCTTTCCTGCTAAGTATGGCAAGCAGCAGCCATTTAACTCCTGCTAAAGTGAGCAAAACTGGTTTGTATGCAGCAAGACTTAAAATCTAAGTCCACCTGAGCCTGAGCATTCCTCAAAACAGTTTGGTAAAGTTTATTGTGTGGTATCTGCAGACCCATGGGGTCATGGCATTTAAACTACAGCCAAATCTAATGACATAACTCCCACTGGTTTCAAAGATGTCAGGATTTCACTCATCAGAATGAGATCATCTATCAAATCTCCTTTTTCAGTCCCTGTGAACACAGGAGCATATCACTTGTTGTATCTGAGTACAATTCAGGCTGAGGTGTGTGGGTTTTATCTCCTTGTTTGAGAGAGTGCCCCAGCATCTGACAAGACTTTGCAGTTAGGATATATACTGTGAATAAAATTCCTTTGCTGCTGGGCTCTGTTTGTGAGATACTATTTACCTTTTAAATGATGCACTTTCTCAGACCTGTCACTGTAAAGCACACCTACACCTGACTCCGTAGCTTCTGTTAATAGACCTAAAGAAGTTTCATTGGAAGGACTGTAGGAAAAAAGAAACGGCCACACCATGTTTGTTGGTCTATCCAGTGAAATTGTGAATGCTAGATCTTCCAAGCAAAAGGTATAAACATGCCTATAATGGGTACTATAAAAATCCTGCCCAGAGAAGAAATACACCCCTAATACATAGGTCTGCAATGCAGAGAATGAAATCTGCTTCTCTTGCACTGAAAACATGAAGCTTCTTCCTGCCCTTTCTTCTCAGACATCCTTCAAGAATGACAGAAAACCCTGCCCACACAGACTGAGAAAGAGTTACATCTTTAAAGAATTAAATAGATTGTGGTTAACACAAATTAACCTCTACTCATAGTTTTGATCCCACAAACCATTGCTGAATTGCATTTAGCTACTGCCTCGTTCTTTGGTATTGGTGACGGCTGAAGGCATGCACTGCTTTTTGCATTCTAAAAGTCGGCTCTGAGCCTTGCCTGTGTTCATGTGTCTATGTTCATGTGTACATTTCTGTGCACACACAGATCTTCCATAGCTCAGCTTAATAGGGTAATATGGTAATAGGGTACAAGGGAAGGGAAGGGAAGGGAAGGGAAGGGAAGGGAAGGGAAGGGAAGGGAAGGGAAGGGAAGGGAAGGGAAGGGCA
>WYDI02037275.1:0-33322 GCA_009867235.2 Psittacus erithacus | reverse complement strand
CCTCTTTTTTCCTTCTAATTTTCCTCAGCAGCTCCTTATCCACCCAAGGAGGTCTCCTGGCCCTCCTGCTGCACTTCTGCAAGTTGGGATGCAACACTCCTGAGCTTGTTATAGGAGATCTTTGAATATCAACCAACAGTCTTGGGCCCCCCTGCCCTCTAGGGCTATATCCCATGGAGCTTCCTAAGCAGGTTCCTGAAGTAGTTGCTATAGCAGAAATTCTGGATATCAGTTTTGTCAAGTGATGAGAACATTATTAGAGGTGCGGGTGTCAATGTTGAGTATTTATAACTAAACCCAGATGAAAGGGAAGACCGGGGGGGAGGGGAGGAGGGAAAAAGGAGATTCAGAAAGAACAAACAAATGGGCCTGTTTTAATAAAAAAAGGTGAACTGCAGACCCCAGAGGTTGAATGGGAAAAAGAGCTCAGGTTGTTAAAAATAAAAATAACAGAATTAAGAGGAATCTGTGCCCTTAAAGGAAAAAATTGGAGATGTGGTGCCCAGGCTCATTCATTCAGGATAAGTGCCTTTGCAGTTAGAGATGGCAGAGTCTGCAGGCACTGGGGAATAGGGAGACAAATTCACAGAGAAGGCTATATACGAACAGAAATAAGTCTGGAAAGATGCCAAGCTGAATTAGACTGTCAAATGATAGTCTAATAAATGCTACTCTAATAATGACTGTCAAATAGTAAAAACTTCATACTTTTTTTTTGAGTAAGAAGGCAAGACTTGTGGACAGTGAAGGTGTGCTTGAGATTAAGGATGATTTGAGTAAGGTCCCCAAAATAAATATACGCTTTGTTTTCAATAATGATAATGATAACAGCCGCAGAACAAAACCAAGCCAGGTAACAGAAATGAATGTATGGAAACAAAAGTACGCATAAGGGGGTAGAAACATGAATGTGCAAGCTTATTGTGTAATGCTGATGCAATCAGCCTTTGTCCAAAAAATTCTGAAAGAACTGGTACATAAAATCCTTTGACAATGAGATATTTTCTGCAAATCTCCCAAGTCAGGGGCAAACCTATGATGCTTACACTGAGTGTCATGGATTGATGCTGGCCATCAGCCAGGCAGCTGGGTCCCCCTCGCCCAGAGAGAGAGTAGCAATAGCAAAAGTGAGAATGCAAATTCAAAATGCAACATCATACAGGGCATTGTGAAGAAATTTAACTCCATCCCAGCCAGAGCCTGTACAAAGAGGAAGGAAAAATGATCTTGGCGTTGCAGGCCTGTTTTTCTTGACACAGTGGCATATGAGGATTTAAAAAAGATCTTTGAAGGAATAAAGATGTGGTGCTAAGTGAAAAGGGGGATAAAATGCAGGGTGGATTTACTAAGGATAGCTTATCGCTGTCTAACCTCTTAGCTTTTTTTTTTTTTTCATTAGAAAACTGATTTTCAGGCAAAGTAAATGTGTCAGATTTCCTCTATCTAGAGTCCAGTTTAGCATTGATGTGACAATCCATGGAAGTTGTAGAGTCAAAGGTTATGCTCATGGGGAGGTTTGGCAAGAGATACTGCTCAAAGGAACTCACTTATAATCCTGGGAAGGGGGCAGGTAAAAAAGCAATTGAATTCCTTGGGAATTAGTCTTTGGACCAGCCTTGTGTATATTTTCATTAATGATCTTGGCAGAAATATTAAGAGTGTAGTAGCTGGTATCATAATGTGGAGAGATATCAGAAGGAGGAACAGAAAGATGTCATACAGGAAGAATGGCATGACCAAAAGGACTAGGGTAAGTGGCATGAAATGAAATTTGGTGTTACAAAATGCAAGGTAATGAACTTGAAATCCCTCACAAAATGTCTTGCTAACTAGTCAGTCATTAAAAAACTGCTGAAGTACTAGTCCCAGGTGATGATGATGAGTTACTAGCATGATGTGGCTACAAAAAAGGCATATGTTGGGGAAATGTATCAGAAGAGGCATTCCCAGTAGTGACAGAAAAGCATCATTGATGTTGCTCCAGACTCAGGTGAGGTTTCATGCAAAATGTTAGGTAAAATTTCCATCATTCACTTTTAAGTAATGTGATACAAAGCCTATAAAGACAGTGAAAGGCTTTATTGAGGCCTTATGGAAGATGATTTGGAGAGCCTTCTGATAGGAAGGAATTGACTGTAGTGATGAGCAGGAAGTCACACAGTTTTCTTCTTTAAATCTGTTGGAGGTAAACAACAGGCAGACAATAGGACTGTTTTAGTTGGAAACTGAGTCTGTTCTATTGCAGCAGTGTTTCTGAAAAAGCATTGTGATCAGAATAGTGAGCATAAGAAAATGTTTGGTGGGGTTTTTTGGTGGTTTTAATTTTAATTCAGTAACTTTCATAAAGAGGATAATGTGCATCCCCGAAGAAGATGAGAATTCATACCAATCTGTTATGTTGATGAGCTGTGGGTTTTTAATTTTCCTCCCCTTTTCCTGCAGTGTTACTGTAACCACTGCTGCCAGCAGGATGTTGCATGTAAGTTGCTAATAGTCTTGGAAGGTACTTGAAAAAACCTACTTGAGCCTAGATGGCATCAGTCTAAGAGTAGCTTCATACTTTTTAATAGTTTATGCCGCCTTCTTAATATGCAGATAGCTGTTGGCTATCCGTTTCTTCTTTATGGGAAATAAACATTTGAGAAACATCATCGTAGAAAAATTCTACTAAGGTATGTTGAAGTGGACTCGAGACAAAAGTGAATTTTAACCATTTTTTTTTCTGCTCTCTGATGAGTATGTCTCTTTTTTCTTTTTCCCCAGGTCTTGTCTGCCTTTATTTTCCACTGCTTATGATTTGCAACTGAACTTATATTTTCATTTTGCAATATCAAATGTTTTGTGGTTTGGTTTTGAGGTTTCCTTAAGGACATAAATTGTGAATGCTGCTTCCTTGAAATTACTGCCACTCTTCTAGTTGAGTTTAGTTAGTGAGGATCAAGTCCTTCAGGTTTCTGAAAGTTTTAGGGTCCTTCTGTGTGTCTGATCTTGATTTATGGCTATTAATCACTGTATATTTTTAGCTATATATTAGCAAAACCTCTGATTGAAGGTTCAGAATGGAATAAAGACTATGTAGCCGTAAAAGAATCTGATATGCACTGAAGTGAAACCTCAGGAAAACTATCAAAAATTGGTGTTTTTGTGAGCATAGCATTGCATGATTAAGGCCAATTGTGTCTGCGTAGCGATATCAATATCAGATTTGCACCACTTAGTAGCAGCGGCACCATTATGTGTTTCCTTTTTCAGAATCACTGTTAAGGGTCTCTCACTTTCCCTTTGGGACTTCAGAATTTCTTCAACCAATGTAGAAGAGTGGAATTTAAACATGAATTTTCAGATACAGCCAAGGCTGCTGAAACAAGAGGTTCTCTGAGAACATGTCAGATTGATGTTTTTGTTTCATATTTAGTGTCTCTAATTATAAAAATAATTTTTGTACTGGCCTTTATTTTGCCTGATCATATCTATGTAACTCTGCCATGTTTTGGCAGACTATAGCACATTAAAAGCTTTAGAAAGTATGTTTAAAATCTAGATGCAGAGAGGTAACCACGACTGAATTACTCTCCTGGGAGGAAAATGCTCTTAGAGTGCCTATTGAAATCAGCATTACCATTTCAATACATGTCAAATGTGAGTAATTTCCTAGTTCAGGCAAAATTTCTTTATAAATCTTTAAATCTTCCAGTTCTTTCAAGAAAAGGTTAAAGTACTTATGATTTAATGAGACCGCTTTACATCATAACTGTTTGACTATCAAGAGAAAACTTGTCCTTTCCAATTTGTAAAATTGTTTTATTTTGTGCACAAGTTTTTGAATAGTTTTAGGTTTGTATTAAAAGCAAAGAACCTGAGACTTAAAACCAAAGAAGAAAACATTTATTCTATACACTCTGTGTATGTATTATTAAATATGAGGTGTTTTAAACTGTATATTCCCTGAGTTTAGTAAGAACATGAGAAAGCAAGAAAGCATTTTAATTTAAATCACTGTTTGAAGTAATCAGTATCTATTAGTAGTTTTGTCAGTCTCAAGAAGGGAGGGGAGAGCTTGCATCAATTCTAAATGTTTAGACCTTCTTTTTTACTAATTACAATTGTGTGTTGAAAATATTTAGGAGGATGTAGCTTGTCCATATGGTTGGTGCTTATGCTCCTAACAGACAGCAGAAATAAAACATGTTATAGTCTGTATTTAGAGAACTGTTCATAGAAAGAGTGGGCATAGCTCTTTTGGCAACTGCTTCATCATTTAATCTGATATGGTTGCAAGCCTTTGAAGTACTGCTGCTGAACTTGGAGTTGTTTGATACTAGTAACTTGCTGTGCAGCATCCAGAAGTCCTACTATAGTGCTTGCCTTTTCTTCTGGCTCATAAGTATTAGGATGTCAACTGTGTTGATTTGAAAGCTCTTTATTGTTGCGACTTCAGCTTCTTGGGAAAATGGGATATGTCCTAGATGCCTTTATCTTCTCTTCAATTATACTATCTCTTAAATGACTCCCTTTTTTTTGCCCAAATATGAGTTCAGGCAAGTTCTTTCATATTTGCAGATTTAGATTTTGCTGCCGGGGAACATGAGACAAGGAACTTCATCTGGGCCAAGGTTTTAATTTCAGAGAATGCCAAAAATACAGGTTTTGTCTATCCCATCTTGAATAAACTTTGGGAAATTATGAATTTTTTTTTCAATTGCATATGCAAATCCCACTGAAGATTGCCCAGACTCTATAATATATATGGTAAGAATGGAATTGTTTGTATGACCAGTGCTGTGAGGAGGTAGTATGGAATGTTTTTCAGAAGCTGTGCTTGATTTGTCTGGGGAGTTTCAAGTGAGATTTGAAATCTATCAAGTTTCAATTTGTTTTACAAGCAGTTTGCTTCCTTGCACAAAAATGTGTGGTAGCCAATTAAATTGTATTTTTAGTAATGGAAGCACAATGTTAAGAATTATTTGCCTTCTTTCTTTCTCCTAGTCTCAAATGTTTGAATATCCTGCAGTTCTAAAGGTTGTATTTTTGGCATGTGGTGCATTTTTTGTGGTGTTTTTTTAATTTTTTGTTTTTTAGATAAAAATGAGTAGAGATGAACAATGGTATGTGCTACTGTAGAATTGTGTGTGTGTGTTTAGTTAGGACATAACTTTGAGACTTCCTAAGCATACTGTAACTTTTTTATTGATAATTAGTAGCCATGAATCAAACTTCTAGTGACCATTATAATATGTAATACATCATATATTTGCTGTATTTTTTTTTTTAATATAACCTCTCTCTCTATATATATATATAGATCTATTCAGATAGTTGTCTCAATTCTGAATTGGCCTATTTTTCCACATGCTGTTTGTTCAGTTGAGTGCAGAATCATGCACCTTTGCTTGTTTGACCCTTGGTGGTACTGGTAGCATTTCAAAAAATGGCAGTGACTTTGATCTTCTGCTTCCTGAACTAAAGCCAAAATATTTTGCTCTTGAGCCTCTGCTCTCTCCTTTCCAGTGGTATTTAGGGGTGCCTTTGCTATTGACTGTGACTGTAGGTGACCTTGTATGTGAGGCTCATTGTTGTTGCACCTGTAGGCAAATCAGCATGTGATATTCAGTGGCAGCATAGATCAGACTATCAATATTGGTCCAAATTTGACATTTCAGAGCTGCAAGCTTCTATTTCTTTCCACTGAAATTCTTACCCTGAAGATTTATCCTCTGTACTCCCTTGTCTTTCTAGCTTGTTGACCATGTCCCATGGGACTTTTGTGGTTCTTGGAGTCAGGAGTAGTCAAAAGAAAAAGTCTTTCATCTCTCTGAGCTTCTTTAGGTGGCCTGCTTGAGTCTTGATAGATAATTCTGTTTTTCGTGTTGTTACTTACTTGTGCCTTATGCACATACCTCTTGTCTGTATAAAGCAGCTTGTTGAATCCTTAATACTTATCTACTTTCCTGTTACTATAGCGATCATCAGATCTTGGATCTGATCTGTTCTGTTTCTTGGGGAAAATAGAGTCATCATGCAGCAAGCAAGAAAGCAGTTGTTCTCCATGTATTTTAAGATCTGATGACTAGGATCCTCTTCTGTTTTATTGTTTGGAACTTGCAGCACAAAGATCACTTGTTAAAACCTTTCCATGTAAAAAGAACAGAGATTGATTAAAATAGAGCAAAGCTTATTTGTTAATTACTTCATTTTTTAACAGAACCTGTATTTGCAATTTTGAGCTCTCAGGTTCTGCCACTCCCCTGCCCAGATGTTTGTTCTGTCCTAAGACATCAGATTGATAAAGCATTACTGACACAAGCAATAAAAAATATTTTTCATTGATACAGTGCTGCCTAGGATAGAAAGTGGCAGAGTTGTTGTTAATCGGTTTCATATTGCTTGATATTACTGAAATACTGATGAGATACTCACCAACTAAAGCTGAAATCAAAATAGCCCATCAGTAATTGGAATGCATGTTCTGTAACATGAAGGATCACTAAATCTCTGATTCAACTGTTTATTTTGAAAACCATGTTTGCTTTTAAAAGTGCTAATTCTTTAGGAGTACAGACCATTTCAAAACCTCTCTCTTTTTGCATCAGTCTTTCTTTGTTGGCCTTGTTTATCAGATAATTGACAGTGTGGGTTATAGCACTCAGTTTTTAACACAGTACTAAGAACTACCCCTGTCCCTCTGTCCAAAAAAAATTAACAACAGGCGTGATACCTATTTTGGATCTTTCTGCTTGCTGTTACTTGCATCTTTGCATCAAAGCAGCTTCATTCGTGAAATAACTATTCATTTTTCTCGACCTTATGCGTCGGTCTGCATTCCAGTTGCTTTTCTGATTTCACTGTCGGGTTTGTATTAATACGTGGCTTGTTCTTAGGCAGAGTTAATTGCTTCAGGAGCACTCCAGGGTTCCTTCCCCCCTACCCCTTTTTTATTTTTTTAGGTTTATGTTCTTTGGGGAAGTCAAGCTGAACTAGTGGATCTATGGACAAAAAGAAAGACTTGGATTGAAGGAAACCATTTCCTGCTGAGAAGGGATTAACATTGTAGGAGATAGTGGAAAAGAAAGGTAAAGGAGGGCAAAGGGAAAAGCTAAATATCTTATATACAAATGCTAGGAGCATATGTAATAAGGCTGCTGAATTGGAGTGACATGTTTTCAAGGATAAGAAAGATATTATTGGAATAAGAGAGACAAGCAGGAAAATGAAGGGGGATTTAAAATGCCAAGATACAGAGGTTTTGTGAAGGGAGAGCTAATATAAAGCTGGAAGAGGTGTAACGATATTGCTGAGGGATGATACTCAATCTGCAGTAGGAAGCACTCCTGCTCTCCTGCCCCCTATTTTTTCTTTTCCTTCTTTTTTTTTAACTTAAGTTCAGTGGTTTGCATACAAGGTGAGGACGATTTAACATGGTTGTGATTCTTGGCTGTTGCACTAGACTTGCAGGTGGTCAGAAAAAAAGCTTAAGCAATAAAAATCTTTTAAGACATAAAATAAAGCTCCCTGAGAAAACCAGAACTTTGAATTTTGAAGAATTGAGAAGGAGACAATAGGAACAAAGAGTGTTAGAGATCAGTTAGAATATTGACTGTGTTAAAACTACAAATGAGAGCATGTTTCCACTGTTGCTCTAAGGTTGTTGCTTTTATACTGTTATTGAAACAGTATATGAATATTGTCACTGTTATCATTGAAAGATTGCAAATATATATCTGTTTATGGAGATAAGGAAAAAATCAAATGATCATAAAATGATGAAATGTGAAATGGTTGTGGAGTAAGGGTATGTGCTAAATGGAAGAAGCAGTAAAGTTATTGATTTTAGTAAAGTTAACTTTGAAGGAAAGCAAAATGCTCCTGGGATTTTTGCCTGCAATCCTGTGATAAATGGGAAATCCACTCCACACAAGTAGAGAGTACATAGTGTATAAAACACGTAGAGATGCTGCAATTAAAATTCATCCCAGATAAGTCAAGAAAAGGAAAGGCCGATATGGGCCTGAGGCAAAAAAAGGAAAGGCAAAGAGACATCTTGCCCCTCCTGACCTTATGCTTTTTCCTTCCGCTTTGCTGTTCTTTGCCATTTCTTCTACTGCCCCTTTGTCTTCTCCAGCCCTTGTGTTTTAAGACAGTTCTGTCACTGTAGTCCCCTGATGAGGTTTCTTCCTCAGGTCTCTGTCTTTTGTATACTGGGTTTTTCAGAGCATGGCCATAGCTGTTCAGAGTGCTCCTAACGTGTGTGTCTCCCCCTTCCCTGTCCTCCCCGCTCTCCCCACCCCCCAACCACTTACACTGTGCATCCCATAAACACAATTACAAGCTGAATGTAGTCGACATATTTCCTCTTTTCCAACTTCCTTTATCTGTTTGTGGCTCTGGGATGATTTCAGTTTACTCTATGGTGAGGATGGAGTGAGGCAGCAGGAGCTGAAAAGGGCAAGCGAGTGGGTATAGAGCAACTCATGTAGACAATGGGGCTAAATGAAAGTATTTTGAAAAAGACACTGTGCTATGCTGGAGCATTTACCATTGAAATGGCAGGAGTTCTCAGAAGAAGGGGTCGAACTAGTGCATGAATTGTTGCAGGTTCTGTTCCTCTCTTGTGAAAGTTAGACCACAAATAAGGTCTTATTTTGGTACCCATTATGCAAGACACATGTCCAACATCCCACATACGCACAATTGAGACATCTTCTTTCAAGGCATAAAGGTCAGCTGTGAGGACGAAAGTATATGTAACATATTTGAGGTCTTGGCCTCGGCAGGTGTGAAATGGCATTGCTGAAGCGAAGGCAGTTTATAGTAGCTGAAGATCTGGCCCTTAACTAAGGCAAACAGTTTAAACACGTTTTGATCTGGCATTTTATTTTTAAAACGAGAACAGAGATGATAATGGTAAAAATGGATTTCAGAGAGAGATTTAATGGGACAGTGATGAAAGATCGGGTGGTCTTTTTCTGTCAGTCAATCTGTATTCTCTCTTTTTTTTTTTAAGTCACAGTGATTTGTTAACTGCAGAAATTGGCAGTAGGCAGAAAGGATGACTGTGTGGTTTTGTGGCATCCAGCTGATGACCAGTTTCTGCAG
This sequence comes from Psittacus erithacus, assembly GCA_009867235.2. Lineage (NCBI taxonomy): Eukaryota > Metazoa > Chordata > Aves > Psittaciformes > Psittacidae > Psittacus > Psittacus erithacus. Next base: position 24,229 of record WYDI02037275.1, on the reverse strand, counting down.
ATGGTATAAGGGATCATGAAGTTTAGTTCCATGTGTACTGTGACGATAGTTGCATCTATATTTAAAGTTTTCTGTCACTTCAGCACTCGTGGTGTTGTCAGATGTCTGTTGGACTGGATGAGATGCAACTTCTTGCAATTGAATGTCAATAAGACCAAAGCTATTCTGGTTGATTCATAACACCAGCTTAAGCATATTCACTTGCGCAGATTACATTTGACAGATAGTTACCTTCAGCTGAACTCTGTGGTTAGAAGCTTTGGTATACTCTTGACAGTGAGCTTAGAGCTGATGCCTTATGTTTATTTCATATCCTGTTTTTGCCTTCCTAATACTGCATGTGTATGTCTACATTTAAATAAATTCAAAGCTGAAGTACTAGTCAGTCCAGTTGTTATCTTTGGACAGAATGTTGTGAGGAGTCAATTTCAGTACTTAAAGAATGGTATTTTTTTTCCTATTTTGGCAGTTTTAATTTCAAAAGCTATCTAATTGAGGATTTTCTTTTATCAGGAACTCTTGGAAAAGCGTTTGTCAAAGTTTAGCAAGTGTAAAAGGAAAAAGTAGAGGATAAAACCAAAGATGAAAAAGTATTATTCCTTTTGGAATGTTTTCCTGCTAGTCTATGAGTTTGCTGGCCTGCAGGAAAATATATTCAACACAGATATTCTTACCATATTATATTAGTGAAAGTTAAAATCCTCTGGATTCTGTAACAAGATTGTGCGTGGTGTCATCAAATACTGATGTATGTGTGATCCCCTGTAAGTCTTGTAAGGAAAGGCATCTTTCAAGGCCTTTTCTTGTGATAGTCCTACAATAGTCTGGGGTTACAATACAGTTTAATTCATTGATGAGGTTAGCTGATCCTGCTTATGGTGAATTTACATATATTGAAACTTCATTTGGAGCATACTGCAGAAGAATTAAACTTTCAAATTATTTCAAGCCATTTCCTTATGCAGGCTCCTAGTCAGCTTAAAGCAGCATCCTTATTTTGAAGAGAAGCTCAGTAATTTAACAACAAATAGCTTGTGCATATGCTGTTTCCACTCAGAACTTCAGTTCCTGGTTTTAAAGGCCAAAGGCAATTTTCCTATAGAGTTTAAAGAGATGCTAAAAGAGGGATTTTTGAGTTTTTACTTCCTTCTTTCAGTTAAGAATAGGAATGCAGCATCCTTGAATTTTGATATAAATGAGCTGGAAATAATAAATGAAAACATTTTTAGTTGGGTATTTTAGCTAGACTGGCATGCTCTGGTAAGAGAGCAGATTGACTTTATTGTTGGCTATGGTTAGCTAATGAATCTCAGCCTAGAACCATGTTGTCGCAACTTCCTTCTAAAAATGACAGAATGGTTGGAAATAAAGGAATTTTCCCTATGAATACTAACTTCAACACTTTCTTTTTTAAAATCTTCATAATGAAATCCCTGGCCATACTGTTACTTAAATCAGTGGTTGCAATGAATGATCACAAGCCCTCTCTGTTTTCTTGCTGTAAAATGAGGCCTGAGAAACAAAGATACATGAAAAGCATCAGATTGAAACCTGAAGAGATTCCAGGGTTACAGTTTGCCTCTATCTTCTTGTGCTCTTTTCCTTCAAGTCTGCAGCCAAGTTGCTTCAAAGGCTTGGGATACAGAGGGGTGAGAAATTGTTTGCTAAGAGGTGCACATTTCTTATAGCTTAAATAATTTTTTGTGAATGTAGTATAGGATTTGAATATGGAATTTAGAAATGTGAATAGCATAATTAAAAAATAGCAGGTAAAATAAATTTTATTATGTGAGCATCTTTTGCATTTGCTATAAGATAATGGGCAAACAATCTGACATGGAAGATTTTAAATGGCTCTATAAGGTAGTACTCCTTTTCTCCTATACTTGGTAAGAAAGAGAAATGCGTTTGAAACCAAGACAGGGTTCTAGCTGAAGTAGCACCAAGCTCACTGGCAAACCCATCAGGCAGTTCTTTTACTGGTATAGAAGCTGCCATTTGTCTGTCAAGTGTTATGCAGATAAATTATCTGAGCTGGCTTATCCTCGTGGATATTATTTTTCAATTCCCATTCCCCTAATTCCCCCCTTCCTATTAACATGGTTATTAGCATCTTTTTGGTCTGTTTGAGAACAAGATCCCAGACAAATTCTTCCTGACATATTCTTGTTCTCATATGTTTGCTACATAAATTCATTATCTCTTGCCAAGCTTTAAATCTGCCAAGTTTCCTCTGTATTGTCTCAATTTTCACTCCAAATAAAAACCATTAAAATGCTAAGAGCAAAAGACTACAAGTGAACTCTATTTATTGTAGGGGGTGTAAGCTTTGTCTCTGAATGGGGGAAAATAATAAAGAGTGAGCACAGGAGATTCTGATGTATGTAAGATACCTGCCCAAACATCCCCAGCAATAACGCCATCACTGTCAAAATGTACTTATACTACGGAAATGTATGCTAGTGCTTATTCCTGAATTATCCATTCAGCTAAGGTTGTAAATTTAGGTTAGGCTACATGTGGTATATTGTAAAGAGACATAAGTAATATAAGACTGTACGAGCAGGCTGTGTATCAGTGATGGTGAGTAATGTGTGGAGTACGAGGTGGTTGGGCGCAGAGCGGAGTCTTGATGCATCTACAGAGGTTAAGTGTGAAAGTTACTGGACCTGTATAGCAGATGACTGACAGAGAGGTTTACCTGAAGGCTTGTAAGAGGTAGAGAAATTGGGATAAACCATTTTTGTTTCCTATTTATATTAGTATTTGAGAAAAATAGCCCTTGGAGGCATGGAATCTGCTCCCACCGGTATTCAGTACAATTTTGTGTGGTTTTCCTAAAGCTGAATGTAGTAGACTAAAAGAGGGGGAATAAAAATTAGTAGAATAATGCAAAATAAGATGAATAAAGTAGAACTGGGGAGGTTAATAAAGGAGCCTTTGAGATGGATTTTCAGGATGGGTAAATTCTGCATTTTATTCGGCGAGGAAAGGTGTTGAATTGCGGCAGAAAGTTGTCTGCCATTTCTGCTGCATCAATTTAGGGCTACATACACACGCAGCTTTTTAAAAACATGTAAAATGCACCACTGTGGGTTTGGGTCCTAGCTCTGCTTAAATCACATCTGAAAGTAAACTTGAATTCATGCTAATGATTTCATCCTATCTTTTTCTTGCAAAAATTCTATTAATCAACTTCTTGTTGCTTAAGTCCATTTCACTGACCTTTCCTCTTTACTGAAATTCACTTACAAAATATTAAAGATCTGTGGAATCCTTTGTAACTGTACCTTCAGCAAGATTTGCAATTATGCAAGGAAATACTGAAATGCGTGCATCTCATCTCTTTGATATGCAAAACCCCGTTACTGGATCTTTTATTAACTGTTCCACTTCTGTTTCACACCTGCTTTCACAGTGTAGAGATGTGAACCCGTGTGTCCCCCCGTGGTAGAATATGCCATATGAGTAGGCATATGAGTAGGCAAAATGAGCTTATTTAGACAGGTTGAAGGTGAAAAGGATTTTTATGCTCAAGTTTCTGATTAGACCATTAAAGCAGCATCACTAATGCCTCTCCTTCCATCTATTGTCTCCCCTCATCTGTTGTCATCAGTGACCACTGTTGATTTGTTGACTCTGTTAAAGTATTCAAGGAAACCACAGGCCTGTCATTTTGGTCATAACCTTAATCTGTTCTCTCACCTTGGGAGAAAATGTGTTAATACACTGCCTGTTTTTATAGAATGGACTCATTGAAAAAGTTCCTGGTACAATACATTTAGAAGAAAAAAAACCACTCTTGGTTATTTTAACAGATAGGAAGCAATGTTTTGGTAGCAACTTTTCTAAGAACCACACCAAATTCAGTAATAGTAAACAATTGTAATGATACTCTGTGTAGTAATTTTTGAGCTGGGTGAGTCACAGCTTCTCCTGGCTTCTTGTAATTTCTGATTCCTCATTATTTCTGAATTATAAAGTAAATAATTTATACTAACTCCTGCTTTCATTTACATGTCTGTGTAACTTCGTGGATTCTGGAGTTACTTTAGCTTTTATAGTGACTAAGGGGAGGGATCACTTCTGACAGTTTGCTGAGCTGGAAAATAAATGGAACAATTTTTTTCCCCTTTTTTATGTGAATGGTGAATGGTATAGCTACTTAATTGCTCTTCATAAAGCACTTAAATTCTTCATATTGTGTATCACCTTCTTTATAATAACAAAATTACTTCTATTTCTGATAAGCTTCTTGCTGTGTAAGTAGAGCTTTTTTTTAAAGGGTAAACTAGTACAGACTTGTCTGAGTTTTCTTGCAGTTTATTTTTTGTTCATTTATTTGGATGAGAATTTGCTTGTTTTCTCATATTTGAGAAGCAGGCTTTATGTTTCTGTTTGTATTCAGTTTTTAAATTTAGCTTGCATTTACAGCTATCTAAATATGAATTTTTAACTGAAAAATTAGGCGTCTGGTACAAACCATAGATCCCTAAGCTGCTTCCTTTTCATCTTATTTGAAAACAGTGGTGTTCATTACATGTGTATTCCAGTTCCTAGTATCTATTTGAATAGGAAGTTTTGGTCCTTGTCCTTCTTTTATATGTCAGTCATTCCTGCCCCTGCCATCTGAGACTTTCTTTGATGGTATAAATAGCCTTAAGAGCTGAAGTTACAGTTGAATTGTTTGCCATCACGAAGTTGGCTGGATAACTAAATAGGCCAATGTTGGTATCATTTAGCCTGAATGACTGGAAAAAATTTCTTTATTTCATTTTTGATGCCAACATTCTCTCTGTTGTGAAACTCCTCATTTATGGCCTGCAAATCTGGGGAGAAATCCATCTGCTTTCCTCCTGTATTGCCAGCCACTGTGATTGAGTTATTAGAACAGTAGGTGATGAGGAAACTTTAAGATTAAACTGTATTTTACGGTTACTAGAAGCTATAATGAATAAGAGTTAAAAAGATTATATAGTTATCCAGTAGAAGAGATTAATGTTGTCTTGAAATAACTCCCTTTAATTTATCAGTAATATTTTAATAATTCTTTCCCATGCCATTAAATATTGTGGTAGGAAAGACAACCTAAAGGAAGAGATTGTGCTAAAAACCAGGTATGTTCTTTGAAACATATAGTAATTATAAATTCTAAAACATTTGGGGAAGGGAATACTGCTTCTGTTGGTTGTGTCCATTAGCGCAGTGGAGTTTTGATCTCTTGTTAGTCATCTTAAGCTCTGCTGTGCTATATTTAGCTATCATTTATTATTTTTTTAATGGAACGTAAAGGGTTCTTTTTCAGGTCTATCTTATTTATTGGAAATCATTCTGCACAGGGTATCTGGGTAATATTAATACTGGGGCGTATTTTTAATGGAAAAATCTTAATGATGCAAAAAGATCATGGTGTCCACCGAAGAATTCACTTCATTTATTTTGGCTGAAAATTCAGTTTTACATGAAGGAGACTGAAATTGTCTTGGTTGCCTTTATATATATGTAACAGGACATTTTGATGTCAGGATCATTAAGAAGTGTGAAGAAAAAGTGTATGTTGCTTAAGTATGCAAGATATCGTATGTTTGTTGTGATGTAATGTATGTGTGTGCTATTAGCTGAAAGCCAAAACTTTGTAGATTGGGGTCTCAGAATTCCCTCAAATCGACTTTGGCTTGGAAAATGCCATTGTAGCTCAAAAAGGGGAGTCAATATACCTGTGTCTTTTACTTGATACCCAAAATGTGTTCTGTCTCTGTGTTAATGAAGAAAAATACTACTCTATATTTTTGTAAAGCATATTGACAGTTTTTTTATTAAAATTCTGAATATTTTTATTATATCTGTTATGCAGCTTATTTATGCCAGTTTTACTATTTATTTATACATTTATTATACCATTATACATTATAACTCTAAATAACAGTACGGTTCAAGGTTTAAGAAATGAAAGAAAGCCCCATGGTATTCTTGAATCTATCTATGCAGTGAGCGCCTTTGGGGAAGTACACGTGTTTGCATTCAAAGAGAAGCTATACAAAATCATACAAAAGAAATCTATGGAAAGGTACTAAATATATAGAAACCATGGATAGCTGATGAAGTCCGTGAACTGCAGGTGGTTTGAAGTTCAAAGAGTATTTGGGAGCAGTGTCATACATGCTTGCCATGCTCCTTTATGCTCCCCTGCTTCTGCTTTTGCCCACAGTTAGGCCCTTAGTCTTAGCAAGTATAACTGTTCTGAAGTGCGGTATTTGGTTATGCTGCTTTTTTGCCACGCAGATTACTGTGATATAGTGGAAAATTCTGTTAGCAGTTAATCCATTAATAACATGAAAATACTGACTTTTGTTTACATGACAGCTCTGTCTGATCCAAACCAAGTGGCAAACCTGTGTTAGGTTTTATTGTTACATTTTCATAGGGAGAGTCTGAGTAACACAGATGTTTAGGTGAGAAAAGAAACAGTTGTAATGCCTTTTCTGTCCCTGTTTCATTTTACAAGCAGTAGTTTGTGTTCAGTGTGTCCTCCATCCTGCACTACAGTGACCCATAGGGCAGGGAATTTTTCCTGGGTAAAAAGTGATTTGATTTGGTATTGCTGGCTCTAATGGGCCATTCGGTTGTGACAGAGGCCTATAGGTACTTCATTAGGGATGCGCTGAAAGAACTAGTCTATCAGTCCATTGGCCCAGCGCTTCTCATCTTTGTAACTCTTCTGGATCATAACAAAAATGCTGTTAGAGGAAAGATGAAGGGTATCTTTCACCATCTCAGTTCAGCATCAAATGGATTTTCCATTGCTTGGAACTGGTATCAGGCTCTGCATTGGCAAAGGCTAATGTAGTTGCAGAGTGAATTTATCTTGCTAACTAGTCCTTGCCACCTCCCTGTGAGGTGATTTGCTAAGTATCTGACAGATGGGTAATTAGGGAAGGAGGGATGGTTTCAGAGCTGGGATTAGAGCACTGATGTCCCAGGCTTCTGGTCTTGTGCTCTGCACAACTATGAGGCCAGTCTTTTAAGCCCATCTCCTGTTACTGTCATGGGGCAAATTCCTATTGAATGTTATTGATAAAGACAACAGGGGAATAATCCTGTTGTCTTAGTCAGGAGTGGAATTCATCTTTTATTTCTGTGCGTTGTATGCAATTTAATGTTAATGGTCAGGAGACCTTAAATAACCACATCAAACAGCTGATTCAGTGCCAGCCTTCCTTTTTATTTGCTTAGTCTAAACTGACACCAAACTTTGAGACATTCCTCTTCTTCCACTGTGGAGAACCACTGGGATTTTTTTTTCCTGCCACACATGGTTTCCCTCCTACATTTTCCTCCCATGTCAGATATTCATACCCCCTTTAATAACCAGCAGGGGGATCGTTACATTGAGCTACTGCCAAATGCATAATGACTGCTGCCTTTGCCTTACACAGTCACTGCACTACTGATATCCAATTCAGCATTGTAAAGTGCTTAGGGCTACCTTGGGGATGTGCTATATTAAACCCAACTATTCTAAATCCTATTTAATACAAAGAGATTGGTGGTGGTGGTGGTGAGATTTAAAATTGTTGTTAGTCACCTATTTTCAACCAGTAAAAATACCTGGTCACTTAGAGCCCAATTCTGTCACTCTTCAGTCAGAAATAGTCCCACTGATTTTGAGGGGTGGGTGTGGGGGTGTGGTTCACGAAGGCGAGTGCTGTGCATCCCACTGGGGAAATCAGGTCCCTATAGAAGCTGCAGCTGAGATAGTAAGTTTGCAAGGAGCTGATGGGGGTGAGTGTTCCCATTTCTGAATTCCACTTACAGATATTTTACAACTGAAAACAGGAGAGCAGGAACATGCTTCATATCTGACTGAAAATAAAGGTACTCCTAAACTTGTAAAAGACAACGTTTTTATTTGAATGATATGACAGAGCTGCCACAGGAGTGTTACCTGCTATAAAGAAAGCTTAAGAATTATTACCTTTATTAGACCAGTGACACTGAGCTTTAGCCATACATTTCTAACTTCTGTCCCTCTACAGAGACAATTTTCTTTTCTTAAATAAACTGTCATGCTAGTGTTAATATATTGTTGGCTCCCTCATACTCCAAGAATACTGCTGATATAAAACATGTATATGTTAGATTGGTAATAGTATCTTTAGTGTAGCTGACTAGAACAAATGTGTTTCCCTCATGGCTGTGCTAATGTGATAAAGGAAAATTGGCTGTTCATCAGCTTTTGGCTGGGTAAAGACAGTAGAGATGGAACCACATTCTTTTTTATGCATTAATACCACTGAGAACTTTTCACTAGTTATATTTCATGTGCGGACATGTTGTGCAAAGATGTTGTAAAACATGAGATAATGCTACAAATAACAGAGTAGGAAAGCCTGTATCTTTTATGATGATAACAGTCAAACACCAAATGACAGTAACAGGCTGTAAAAAATGCGATGCAGAGAAAAAATGCAGTGTAACCACCATATACATGTATACTTAGGCTCTTGCAAATAGGGCATCAGATGTTTAGAGGGCTTTGAATTAAAATTAAATAAAAAACTGTTGTATTTAGGTCATTGATGTGTCAACACAAAAGATAATTTAAAATGAAGAGATGTATTTTGAGCAGTGAAACTCATATGCAATAACTTTGTGAACAAATCTCAAGGCTTAGTAATTATGATAATAGCCTTCAAATTTCCATCAGTGGAAGAGCAATAAATATTCCTGTCTAAATTTGGGAAATATTGACTGAATCTGGGAATAGCAATAAAGCTCAGCATCCATTTGTGTGTTTGAGAGTGCAGTTTAAGGAGAAAAATCCATCCATACAATTTTGTGTGAAGCCTATATAAAAAACAATCCAAACCAATCCCTCCATCTCATTTCATATTTCCTTTCTTAAAATACTGATAGACTCCTGTTGCCTAAGGCACTGATGCTGATCATCTGAGATCAGATTTATAGATAATTGTGTCTGTTTATCTTGGTCTGAAATTTGAAGGACTTCATTGGTGGAATAGCACTGTGAGTGCATATATTGTGCTTTTCAGACTGGTGTTTTTTCAGATTCTGGGTCTCCTCTTTGCAGCAAATTATTTGGGCTTGTAAACCTTCTGTTCACCCATACATATATATTGTTCTTATGGAAGCAATTATTCCAGGTTTATTTTGTTCTGATTAGCATGGGTATCAAGACAGGCTGAAGTGCTCTAGTTTTATTTGGTCCTCTGTAGACACAATTCACTAGGCATCCATATCTACAAAATGAAAATAGCACTCTAAATTGTCAACAGCAAAACGATGTTTCAAAACCTGAAAGCTACCAAGCTCTCATGTGAAATCAGCCTTTTGTAAGCGAACTGTTGCTAAAAATCAAGGAATTTCAGTTTTGCAAATAAATCACTTTCGGAAATAAGTGAGATGAAGATTATTCAGTAAAACAATTCAACAGTGTTCAAAAGTTTTGGGAAAGCTGAGCTTAGTTTCTGTACTTAACTTCATTAATGGGAAGCTGGCTATAGCCACCAGATGCCTCCAGTTGTAATTTTTTCATGTGCCTCTATTCTTTTAAATGAGGGTATTTAATTTCGTAAATTGAAGTTAGAAAGGCATTCGCATATTATTAAACTTTTTCTAAGTGTATGTAACCTAAACATGAGGATTTTTAATGCAAAAAAAAGTACTTTTTAGTACTTTATAAAAGCTCAGCATCTTGTGAGTTTGTGGAGCCAGGAGAATGCCATGAAGTTTTTCTATGGACGTTAGCTCAGATTTAAAAGGAATTGGCAGAGAAAGGAGCACTTGCAGAAAAGAGTACCCCTGGGGTGCTGGCTGAGTGCATGTTCATAGTCAAGGGTTTCTTGGTGTAAGGGAATTACCCACTGGGTGTAAAGCAGATGTAGCCAGCTCCTATGCTGTTCCTTTCAGCCCTTGTAGAAAGAAACATGCTGGGTTTAGGGAGGCATTTCGGAGGGGTATTAGAGGCCTGGCTGAAACGTGATGCATTTGGTTGTCCTGTATATGGTATACGAGCCCCTTGAGGCCTGTTTGAAGTGATGTGTATGAGAAAAGCTCTGACAGCTGTAACATGTGCCTGTGGCCTGAAGCTGCAACCAGCCTTGTACCTTGCGAAGCGCAGCCACCCTTCTTCTCCTCTCTTCTCCTGCCTCTCCAGATTACTGTACTATAGTTTTTTCTTTCATCTAATCACTGCAGAAATTTTACAATCCATGCATCTCAGTGATGATCTTATTAACTGGATTGCAAATGGGTGGACAGAATAGAGGCAAATACTTCTGGTAGACACCGAAAGTAAAGATAAACAGCAAGTAGGTTGATGTGTTAACAGTTAAACAGTGATAGACACAACATGTAATCAAAGTGATTGCTTAATGAAGCATGTGTTTGCCCCTTTACATTGATTTTACAGGTGTATCACAGCAGAATAAGTTTCTTCTTGAATGGCTGGGAAGATGACAAAACACCGTTCGATTCAAGGATTCTTGTAGGAACAATAGCAGATACTGATGCTGATGGTACACTGCAAATTGGACAAAGCTTCACAGGTAAATCTTGTAGCATTTTAGTGGAATGCACTGGAATATTCAATGATGTGTGCACAATGGGGTTAGAAAATGTGTGAGTCATTTCAAGTTAAGTATATGCTGAGAAGTAGTATCTTCCTGCAGGAGAAAATTCCTATCGTACAATTAGCTTTCTTAAAAGATTGGCTCGTAAGATAGATGCTTGGTAGATGATCCTATAGGATCATAATTTATTTTATGTGTTACTGAATAGGTAGATTTTTGTCAAAATGTAGGTAAGTATGGGAACACATTCCATTAAATGACAAGCATAGTTTTTCTGAGTAAATATATGAAACTATTTCAGAATGGGATTATGCATGGCCACTATACTGCACTCCTCTCCTGAGTAGAGCTGAAATTTCTGGCTGTTCATGTTGTTCAACTCTATCCAATGCTCACATAAACTAGTAGCAGAATGAGGATCCCTCAGCCTCTGGTGATGCCTGATAACATTACTCTTAATCTACGTCTAGAATTTTATATGTACTGCAGCATGACATGATCATTGCAGAACAGCTGGGGGATGTTTTGTTGCTTTACACAAATTCTTCATTCTGCAGATGTAAGAATACTGACTCTTGCTCTTCAGGAACATTTCTATTTCAAGCTAACTCCTAACTATATGTCATTTAAACAACTTGAGCTGTTGGTCAAGAGAGTCATTCTGTGCCCCATTTCTTAAGGCTTGTATTTGGAAGTGTTCTTTGTGATTTTGATTCTGAGTACTGGATTACTAGTAAATGTATAAATGGAATATCTTTAAATGCTTTTTATCTTTATTGTATAAATTGATAGGTACAGTAGCACCTACTGTATCTCTTCTCTAATTAGAGATGACACATGGACTGGCTCATTACTTCTGTCTAATGAGCCGATCCTTGTGCCACCTCTCTAATCAGAAAAGAGATGGATACAAAATATTCTTATAAAGTTATTATAAATCATTCTTTCTTATAAAAAAAAAATAAGTCACTGCTCTCTATAGTTTTGTCTGGGTCCAAGATGGTTTCATTCAGGAGGGGTAATTGTGCAAGAGAGATCTCTGAATGCTGAATTAAAAGTGCTCTCATGCAGTGCAAAGCTGCCTTCTGCTCAATAGATTACTTATTTATAGTGTATTTTCTTAGGTTTAGAGCAATTTGTTGGAAGAATGCAAGATTTTCGATTTTACCCAGTGGCACTTACAAACAGGTAAAGAACTTTCATTTCTGGAAAAACAAAATGTGTGGTGAGAGGGAAGAATAGATTACAATATGCGAAAAGATGTCTCCTTTGGATAATTGCTTATGATGGTATAGTTTACTGAACCTCATTTCAAAGATGCCTTTTAATCTGAAAAATCTTGACTTAAATTGAACAATTTAATGTGGTTTGCTTTTGAATTTTTGCTTAAATATAACATATATGTAGTATATATGTAGCATATATGCAGTGGAACTCCACATTCAGAAATGTGTGCACTTTTCTGTGTTATTGTTGTCCTTGCTACAGTCTGACTTAGTGTTTGTGCAGAGAGTAGACCCAGTTGCTAGATTTCAATGCTTACAAAATTCTGAAATTCTGAATTTATGAAAGTCTAAGTAAGTGTTAAGTCAGCATATTTCTGGCATAACAGTGTGTGCTGGGTGATACTTGCCAAACTTTACCAAAGCCCCATGTAAACTGCAGGGTGAGGAAGAGAGTGTAGCCAGTTCAGTTTGGACCACTCAAACACTGGTAATCCAAATGAAGAGAACAGGCAGTCCAGGTAGCATGCTGGCTTTGTGTCTGTGAGCCTGGCTACTGTGCTTCAGCAGTTCCTTTCCTCTGGTTTCAGCTTCCTCATGGTATCAGTCATCTGTGTCAGGTATTCTTGATGTTTCCCTCACCCCGTGCACGAACCCCTACCCCGAGGTGCTATTGTCTTAACTGTTTATTGCTTTCTATATTAGATTGTCACCATAAGCTGCCAATGACTTGGCCACCTCAGCCACACATAGCCCTGGGCAATTGCTTTGACTTCCTCCGTTCTTGAGGCCAAATTGTGGTTGCCACTGCAATTTGTGTTGCCCTCCAGCCTCCCTTCGTAGCGCATTACAAAGAAATGTTACCTTTGTTATCCAGCTCATGCTGGATTAATCTACTCAATTCAGGCTGGCCAGAAGTAGTCAGGTTCTATTTGTCTACATGGTGCTTCTGGGTAGGCTACGTGCAATGACACTCGTGACTGCAGACCTTGAGGCTGCTTAATGATAGTCTTTCAATAAGATGCAGAACAGTTTCCTGAGAGCGCAGCTGTCTGCAGGACATTAGGATGAACTGAGCTCCTGTGAATTTAAAGTATTAATAAGAATCTGAATTCCAAGACATATGAAAATCATGTTGGTTATATCCTGTCAGAGCAACACGTGTCAAATCCTTTGAACTATAATTTAGGTCAGTGAAATGAACAAAGCTTAGCAATTGAAAAATAAGGTTATTTTGCAAAGTGTTGTGATCTACTGATGTCTTTGTAGGTGTAGTTTTGTATCCACAAATAACTTGGTCCAAAATGTTTGTCTGGGATAAACCGTGAAGTAAAGTAGTGCCTGCATATCAATTAAGTCTGTGGCTATCTAAAAGGTCCTGTAACTTTGGGTTTTGTGGAATTTGTAATGGTGGCTAGCTTAGTTATTCAGTTGATAAGTATACAAAAACTATGTTCTTACTGATAAAGTAGGAAAATGAGAAAAGAGCTTTTTAATCTGAAAATTCAGTATCTTCTAGGTGCACAAAATCCTTCTTTTACACCAGAGATGAGCAGATAAAGGTTTAGGTAACCTGTCCATGTTGTTCATATATCTGTCTGCTTGCCTGCCTACATAATAGCTATATATCTATTCCAGTTGCTGATATCAGAAAGAAGTGAAGTGGCTCAGTAGCTTTGACATGCTCCTACAGACTGAGGACAGCTAAAAAGTGGCCATTTGTATTAAAGTTAGTTAAAAGTGGAAATACTTCTGCCTGGCTTTCTAAGGTGCAATGTGATATTGCTCAAGCTGATCTTTTTTTTTGACACAGGCGTTCAACTCATCTGTGGTTACTGGCAATATGCCAGTGCTATGGTATGCTTAAGAACAGTGTCCAGATCACTGCATCCTACCTAGCTTTAGACATCCCAACAAAGAGCTTATTTCCCTTGGCTCCATATATGTCTGTGAAGCAATGAAAGCAACTCGAGTGCTTCTTCACAGACATCTGAAGGTACCTGCTGGTTACCATTGATTATGTAGGGACCCTGGGTGGCTTGATTCCTAGCTGATTGCCCTATCTGTATGAGATGAAACCAGACATTTAGGGTTCCTGAGCAGAATTTTGTTTAATCTATGAGCCTAGAGGCGCAAAGTGGCACTTGTCCTTTTTTATCATGTATGTCATTAATTTTTTTTTATGTGCTGTGACAGAGACATTTTGGAAGTATTCTCTGGAAAATTTCCTCACCTGCATACCCAATCTGAGTGCCGCTGCCCTGGAAGTCATCCACGGGTACACCCGTTGATACAGAGGTACTGCATCCCTAATGGTGCAGATGATACCACTAATGACAGAGTGCTGAGGTTGGATGCAGAAGCCCATCCTCTGTATTACATCAATGATGATGACATTGGAACCACCTGGATTTCATCTGTATTTGCTAATACTGCAGATCTGGATCATGGTGTTTCAATCACAATAGATTTACAAAATGGACAGTATCAGGTAATGAGAAGATTACATTTGCTGTTTATTAAATCACAATAAGAAAAGATTTTTTGTAGGCATTTCATTGCAATTTTAAGGAAATTAAAACATTATGCGTTAAGATCTTATTCTTAGAGGCCCAGGAAGAAAGCCTCCTTTATCAGCATGAAACAATGCAAAAGGCAACAGAAACAATTGTGGGTTTTGTTATTCTCTTTTGATTTGCCTGGGCTGTTGTAAAAAACCAGTAATCTAGAATAGGTATAAAAGACTCTGATCTTTGGTTTTAATCGGGAATATGTGGACTGAAATATAGATTCTACTGTCTGTGAGTAGTAAAGCAGACTATAGTGCCACACTTAAAAAAAAAAAAGGTTATATTCTCATTGTTTTACACCTTAGCCATTAACATCAGTTTATAAATTTGTTTTCTTCTAGGTTTTCTATATTATACTGCAGTTCTTTAGCCCACACCCAGAAGCAATAAGAATTGAAAGGAAAAAAAGAAATGATCTAAACTGGGAAGACTGGCAGTATTTTGCTAAAAATTGCAGTATTTTTGGAGTGGATAACAATGGATCTCTGGAAAAACCAGACTCTGTCAACTGTCTCCAGCTTCATAGGTATGAGTGGGTATTATCTGCATAATACAGACGCTCTGAATGGGTAACATTCTGGCACAATTCGTTTCTATGTCCCAGGGAGATAGAATCTTCTAATTTGGTATATTATTATGGGCTGCTGAGTATATGATAGATCCCAAATCTGACCTTTCGATTGAATATTACCAAAAGGTCATCTGTTATTTTAATCAGATTTCAGCTATTGAAGAATGTGACGCAATTGATTCCTCTGTTATTTTTGAGCTAGATTTTTGAAATTTTGCATGTTTGTGTTTTGGGGAGCCTGTTGTCAGCAGAATTACAGAACATTGAAACAAAGAGTGGAGGAAGGTGCTGATAGACTTTTTTAAACTAGTGAATGCAAAAATACACCTTCTGATGTCTAAGAGTGCAGTTTGTTCTGAAACTTAGAAGAGAGGCCAAATTTAAGTACAAAATCCTATCAGCCTTACCACTAACCATGCAAACCATGTAAGAAATGGGTTGAAATTGTTTCTTGAAGCTTTCTAATCTTTCTAAGCAAGAACCAAAATATAATCAGGGAAAGGGGTTGAGGGTGAGAAGAGTCATTGACTTTTAGGAGCATGTAGCGAGCCTTTTTGCTAGACAGCATGTGCAAATTTAATAGTATAACATATATAATATAAATATATAATATATAAATATATATTAAATACAGTGTATAAGAAAAGTTAAAATACATTATCTTTTTACACACACATATGCAAGTATGTACATGTATATATTTGAATTTATACTACAACATAAATTCAAATACACCATCTCTTATCTGAATTCAGATGCCAGTCAATACTAGGCTTGTTTAGTACTTGGCTGGAAATCAATGAGGAAATAGAGTATCAGGTGCTGTAGGCATTTTGCTTTTTTTGTTTTTTCACTTTTGTTCCCTTCCTAAGACTTTTCAAGTGTCAGCATCTTTGTTCTCTGGAAGTTCAGTATTCTGAGGAGAGGAACATAGGGTCATCTGAGTTACACCAGCTTTCAGCAAAGGACTTTGAGATTTATTGCTGACCTTGGAGCAGAGGGTAGAGGAGAATGGGAAATCTCTAAGTAAGCCAAACATTTGGATAGATAATCCAAAGGAGGTTGTTGTGGTTTAAACCCAGATGGTAACTAAGTACCAGCAGCCGCTTGCTCACCATAGGTGCCATCAGCCTTATGGTCCTTCTCATGCTTCCATACCAAGATGATGTAATTTGTCTGCCATTTATACCTGTCTTAACATGTCCATTGCAGCTCTACATGTCATGGAAGGAAAATACTTTATTTAACTTTCTAGGAAGGGGAAGAGAGGACAGTATTGCCCAGAAAAATATGCAGATACATTCCACTGAGATTATTGTGAAGCACTAACCTGGACAGGGGCAGAGTACCTTCAAAGGTTCTTCAAGAAAACAGAGGATTATGACTCAGCAGACCCAATCTGTCTATGAATCTCATCTTTGAAAGTTCAGAGACTTTTTGAGTGTTGTATGTCAGGTGCCAGGTGATACCATGGGATACTATTTTTAATGACCTCAATAGATGCGCAAATAAGCAGGCATTCTCCTCTCTTGTAGAAGCAAGTTCTACTCATAGCTAAACTCTGTAAATAGTAAATATTAACATGAGATAAATATAATAATAATAGCATAGTAAATATACCAACATGAGATATGATTCATATCAAATTGTGCAAATGAGCAGTTCATATAAACTTGTTTATTCAGCCTTTGCTTGAATTCTTAGGACTGTCTTTCCTCTTCTTGGGCTTAAATATACAATTTCACTCTCAATCCTACTGCTTTCAATTGAATTCTCTTGCACTTGACTCACTAGAAGGTAGTGTGTGTTCCCAAGTGCTTACTCATCAAATGAGATGGTGCAATCTAGTGACTCTGGAATTAAAAATACAATTGTTTCTGTATGTTTTTTATATGTGGTTAGTGGGTATATAATTAACAACAGGGCATGTTAATGATGTTAGTTATCTAAATGATTTCTTCTTGTAGTTCAAGCATAGTTCATGTTTCTCAAAGACACTGTTAAACTTATCGAAAACATAGTGCACATGACATTGTATCAGTCACAATTTATTAATATTTTGAAGTCACCCTTTAGACGCTTTTGCTCTCAATTGGAAACTCAGGGTGTGGAGAAAAGCATGAAACTTTGGGGAAAACTAGATGTGTAGAAGACATTTGTTTTTCTGTGCTTGAATTCTGGTGACTGGGAATCCACTGACATGAGAATTTTCCCTGGAAACCACAAAAGAAAATAAGTACAGTTAAGTGGAGACCCTCTCTGAGAGAAAGTATATTAGGAGATAAAGTTTGTAAGATGTGTGATATTTTGATTTTCATTTGTCTTTCTCTTTATTTAAACAGCTTTACACCATATTCCCGTGGCAATCTAACTTTTAGTGTTCTTACCCCGGAGCCAAATCACCGACCTGGTTACAATGATTTTTACAATACTCCATCTCTCCAAGAGTTTGTAAAAGCTACACAAGTGAGGATTCATCTCCATGGCCAGTATCATACTAATGAGTCCTGGGTAGATTTTAGGCATAGATACTATGGAATTAATGAGATTACAGTCAGCGGAAGGTAAGTGTTGTGGATTTCTTCCCCCACCCATCACTGCCTTTACCTGTTACAGCTATGCAAAGTATATAGTGACCTGCCTAAAATTTAATGAAGTTGTTCTGCTTTTACATTTATGAATGAGAAGGGAATTTGGTCTGAAGCAGTGCATAAGTTTGAAATTATTGGTATACTGCTTCTTAAAAAACATTTGCTCACATGTTATTTTAAAACTAATTATACTTATTACACAAATCTGTCAAAAGCAGTCCTTTCCTTGGAATTGCCAGTGCCTCTAAGCAAAAGCTTCTGATTGAAACCATGGCTTGCGCTTTACTTCAGTAGCTCTTCCAAGTTTCATTATAGATTTCCAGACCTGGCAATTTGAACAGCCTTAATGCAGAGCTCATTCTTTGTTTTAGCTGTAGTTTTCCTCTTAAAATGGGGCAGCTGTCAGTAAAAGTGTTACATTATCTGTGACTGACAACTTTATTGTATGTGATAAGTGTTCTGTCTTGTGAAAGAACTAATTATGCCCTGTAAATACTCTGCAAATTGGGCAATGAAATAGTTTCCAAAAAGCATATGGTACAGATTTTTGTAAATAAGTATTATTCCTGAAATTATTTTGGTAGTCCTCATTTCAAGAGAATGCACCCTATTAAGGGAACCCATTAGGTCATGTTTACCTTAAAAATTTTCTATACTACTAATATGCTTTGATTATTGATTTAGATTTGTATGATAATGCTTTTACTGAAATAGCTACAATTTTGGTGACTATGTAACAGTCAAATGATTTCAGCTGTAGTTTGCTAAGCTGTGCTGTGCCTTCAGAAGAGCAGCCCTTCAGGTAGAGTGATATGGTTATTGCCGTTAACTAATACTTTATAAAGATTTTGTTTTAGTAACAAATGGACATTTAAACTGAGATCAAAATGGCTTAAAGTAGAAAATTATGCTTGATATGGCTAAGATTCCTTGAAGAAAAAAACAACTATAGCCACACTGTAACGCTTAATATTGGTGAAGAATTGCCATTTAACAAAGTTTTGATATTGTTATATACTGAAATATAGTTTACATATTATATAAGGTAACAGTAGCTCTACTACATGCTGGGTTTTATTTTCTTGGAAAATAACTATTGAAACTTAAAAATATGTTGAGTAATCTTTTGTAGGCTGCTGCATTTAGGGACATTCTCTTTGCTGCCGTTTCATAGAATCATAGAATAGTTAGGTTGGAAAGGACCTTAAGATCGACTAGTTCCAGCCCTCCTGCCATGGGCAAGAACACCTCATAATAGACCATGTCACCCAAGACTCCATCCAACATGGCCTTGAACACTGCCAGGGATGGACTTTATTTGTTCTTAATAAAAAACCAGACTACGCAGTACACAAAGTGGTCTTTGTGACCGTGTTATATATTGTTGGACAGATGTGTTTCCATATTTTAATTTTTTCTTCATTACTTATTGGTCTTTCAGGTGTAACTGCCATGGCCATGCTGATAATTGTGACTCAGCTGTGGAACCATATAGGTGCCTGTGCATCAAGGAAAGCTATACAGGAGGAAATAATGTTAGTCTCTCCTTTGTCTATTTACGTCACTTATGAACTGCTGCAAAATTGGGGTTTTAATCCTGGGGAAGAGCGTGTGTGAATGTGTGTTAGCATTGTCCTAGCTTTTATAGGGAGACTTTCCATAACGGAATTTGTATTAAATAAGGAAACAGAAATGTTGTCCCCTCCACCAAACACCATTCTACCACACACCATTAGGAGTGCTGAGTGAGTTAAGGGATTTGATTTCTTGTTAAAGGATTATGCCATTTTCAAGCATTAGATGCAAACTTGAATTTAGACTGTCAGCATCTAATAAAAGTTATGGCTCTACCAGCTCTAGCGAGTAGCAGTTTGTGGAGTGCTATTTTTACTCTATTTTTAGTCTGGTCCTAAGAACTCCAGACCCATTTAGCAGATGGAGCCCTGTAGGCACAGTCCTGAAGTTCAGCTTGCAATTTAGTTTAATTTGAAAGGAAACAGTTCAAGTGGTCCAGTACAGCTCTGTGATGTGAACCAAAGCATAGTAAATGCAGAAAATTTGGAGTTTTGTTCAAAACTGCATGCCTAATCCAAGGTGAAACACTAACACAGATTTACTTCATAATACTTGGAACATCTATAGATACTTGGGACATCTGTAGATTGCAGTCTCCCACTCCAGCTAAGAATGAGATCTTTTAATGCAGTTGTTTTACCAACTATGTTTAAGATAGGAAGAGTTAAAATATTTTGGACTTGATTTTAAATGTCTCTTGCATAGTTGAGAAAATACTGAGACATGCCCATGCATATGTATTTGGAAAATATTTTCTTGGGGGTCTTACTAATTGTTTTGATTTAAACCAGTGATTTGGGTTGTGGCTTTTTAAAACATTGAAAATTGAGCTTTGAACTTACTCTTTATTTAAGGATAGCCTGTAAATATCAATTTCCCATACTTTTTACAGTCATATGTGGCATTCAGTTGTCTTTAAAATCATCTGTAGTAGCAATATAATTGTTCTAAGAAAAAGAATGAACTTAATATTACTTTTTACTTATCTGTGTTTTCACCTAATTGATATTAAGGTTAAATTTCTTGAATTAAAAGGCCATATCAAAAAATATAGATACATTTAGAAATTACATTCTTATTGCTTTGCTTTGCTCTTAATAAGAACATTTCTCAATAAAGAGGGATTTTGTGGAGTGTGTAGGTGAAATCAAGTTGCAAACATAATTTTCCTACTAGTTTTATAATTCTTGGCCATAGGGGAACCAAAATGTGGTGGTTTACTATAAATCCCAGTCTTCTAGGGAAATAGGTAAAGGAGAGCTTCGAATAATGGTGCCAGTCTGCACTTATCTCAAGCAACCTTTGATTTTCTTGGAAGCTGTTTGCATACAGTTTAGTGAAAGCAGAATCATGATTTATGAGTTAAGGAAAAGAAGTTAAGAAAGAGTGAGCTACATCAAAGGAATGAGTCCTGCAATTCCATTGAATGCTAGATTTCCGTCATGAATACATGTTGTATTCCCTGCTACATTTATGTCTTTTGGAAATAGGCTTTCTAAAAATTAAGAAGGAGCTATGGAATAGCCACAGCAGTAGCAAAATGGAGACTAATCTCACATAAAAACTGCTGAAGAAGTCTGTGCTAGAATAGAACAGGAAGTGTTAACCTGAGAGCATTTGATTTTGTGCTTACAATCATGTGAAGGATCTTCGTAAAATTTCGTGGGGCATCTAAGTATTTTAGACTAAATAGGATTTGAACAAAAATTGGAAGTTTTTAGATGGGTCAGATTAGAAAAAAGATTCAAACTGACAATGTCCTTTTAATTAGAACATATGCTGTGAAATGTTACTTTGTAAGGATTAATTATAAATATTTAATAAGATCTGGAAGTTCACCAAGCACTCTTGCAAGACTTCTGCTACCTTGTGAAAACAAACCAAATACATTTTAACGATGCATCTGCCTTATCAGATATTTTCTGTCCATGTTAATGGATTGTCCCAGTGAGTGTCACGTTTTTGATTTGGCATATATGCATTGTAACTATAATTGAAATGCTTGAATTAACCATATTTATTCAGAGCACAATAAGGATGTTGTTTATAATGATGATGTCAGTGTCTGCTAAATAGGAAAGAAAATAGAAGTAGTAACAAAACAGAAGTAATATTTGCAAATATATCACTAAGTACTTTGAATTTTATCAAGGATTTATATTGTCTCACCATCCTCACAGGGAAGAACTTCTTCCTTATATCTAACCTGAACTTCCTCTGTTTCAGTTTGAGCCCATCACCCCTTGTCCTGTCACTACAGTCCCTGATAAAGAGTCCGTCTGTCTGTCATTTGCAATGATAAAACTCTGTCTTACAGACTTACACGTGTGTTTCTTAGGCTTCCACCCCAGTGAATTAGGCAGCTGCTATTATTGTTATTGCTATTAATAGTAATTCAATTAACAATGAAGTAAGTTCCCAAATACAAACTGTTGCTGTTTGTTTTAGTTTTGAGAAGAAATAGCACTGTCTGCAGTCTTTTTTTTTTACTTCTGTCCTTTTCCAGTCAGTAAGTCACTACAACTGAGGGGGTTTTATTATTTTGGGTTATTGTGTGTGGATTCTTTAAATGGAGATCCCTTGGCAAGCTCTTACATATGGCAGAGTAAGTCCTTGTCACATTTACACATAATGCAACTAAAATTTCCATCTTGAATTTATCTGACATATACATCTGGATAGCTGGTTCTCAGCAAAGCGATACCTGAAACTCAAAACTTGCATAATCCATTACAAATTGAAATCTTAGTTTAGTTATTGGCATCACCATTTTATGAAATTTGTCATACTAAATGGTATTTCTCTTTTTTTATATATATATATATATTTATTTTTTTCTGAGTTCTGTTGTGATGAAGAAATATGTTGTAATGAAATATGATATGGTAGGAAGAAGAGAATACTTAAGAATGACTTGCTGAGGGGCCACATTAAGAATCCTCACAGCTTTTTCTCTCATGAAAAGAAATGCTTAGCTTCTTCATTTAAAACTGTTCTTTAAATGTATGTGTCCTGCTTTGGGATTACAGCCTCAGAGGCTCCTCTAAACTGGTCATGCAGAACTTAACAGAGAAAGGCAAAATATACAGGAAGAATTGTAGAAATAATAATAGAAAACTGAATTTAACATAAAGCAACTCTCATAAATGCTTCAGGGGGTATGAACGGAAGTGAGAGGGTGACTTGATACAGTAAGGACTTCTTGTCTTCAGAATTTTCCATGCAAATAATTAATGGTCTTAAACATCTGCTGTCTGAAAACTGGATAGGGCATTGTTGATTTACCAAGAATTAGATAAAGAAGGTTTTTTATGTTGTTTACAGAAGAATCTATCTAAACCTTAGTTAAAGGTCAATCTATATCATCGTGTTAGATGTTGGAATTGATATATAGTACCTGAGGAGCTGTAAATATTGACTATAGTAAGTGGTCGCTCAACTAACAGAAACTTCTAGCTTGCAGAAGCAAGGTAGCAAAAAATGCACTTTTTGATGAGCTCTGTGCCATAGTTTGTGTATCCGGAGGATAGGCCTGGGAGGTAGATGGTTATATCAGAATAAAAAGAAAGGAAATCAAGCAGGCAGATGATTGACTTGTGTGTTAGGAAACAGCAAGCCAAGAGGCACATAGTGCAATAGTCTTATCTGTCTGATAATTTAGGTAACTTTGACATGTCTGTGGAAGTTATGGGTTTGTCCATGAATCCATCCCTGGAAAACTGGTGTAATTTCACAGTTCAAAGATCCAGGCTTCTACAACAATTTGTGTACGAGCATTGGTGAAATATGGGAAGAACATGTTGCAGTCTCAGATATCAGATATCTTGTGATTTGCTGCGCAGGTGATGACATGCTGAAGGAAGTGTGAAGTGGTCATTCTGCCTTTTGACCTGAAGTTTCAAAGTTTTACTTAAGGGGTAGGCAGATGGCAACTAATATTATGGTTGTATTGTTACCTCTCGGACATCAAGATAGCTGTTCCTGTCTGAAAATTATTTTCAGGGGCTTATCCACTGTGCAGGATATTTATTTCTTTTCATGTGAAAAAGCAGAGGCATCTGGGCTGATGCTTCAAATTTGTTGGAAGTAGCTGTCATAGCTCATAGCGCTACATATATTTATTGCATTTCTATGATTTTTCACATATTCTGTATAAATGGCCAAGTGATAGCCAGTTTGTGGTGATTTTTTGTTTCTTTTACACCACTAAATCTATTATTAAAAAATCAGAAAAATTCCCATGTAGTAGCTTCCTCAGAAAAGTGAAATTAACATTGCAATAACTAGTAACTTTGGCTACCTCACTCCCTACTCGTAGAATCACTGAATAGTTAGGGTTGGAAGGAACCTTAAGATCATCTAGTTCCAACACCCCTACCATGGGCAGGGATGCCTCACACTTGACCATGTTGCCCAAGACTCTGTCCGACCTGGCCTTGAGCACTGCCAGAGATGGAGCATTTACCACTTCTTTGGGCAACCTCTGCCAGTGCCTCACCACCGTCACAGTAAAGAACTTCTTTGTTGTATCTGACCTGAGCTTCCTCTGTTCCAATTTAAACCCATCACCCCTTGTCTTATCGCTACAGTCCCTGGTGAAGAAGAGTCCCTCTCCAGCATCCTTGTAGGCCCCCTGCAATTAAATATCCTTAGCAAGTTAGACTGTTGGTAAAATAGAACACATACTGAACTCATCAGCTGCAAAATACCTTCAACTCCTCTTTTATTTACCAGAAGTCCTACAAGGTTGGAGTCTAAATGTGAGTTAGATGGAGTGGATGCTTGATTTGAAAATAGGGTTTGATTTTGTAGGACTTGCTGTGGCTTCAAGTAACTTCGCCTAAAAAAAGCATAAATGAAAGAGGAACTGAATGAAAGTATATTTCATGCCACCTGACAACATCTTTGCCAGTGTTTGAGATCTCCGTTGCATTCCGTTATCCCATTGCCAGTTGAATCTGGCATTCAGATGGCAGATCTTATTCTCTTTGCCAGCCAGGTTCTTTGTCAGTTACTTTACCATTGCAAAGCAGCAGTGTTGTGGTTTAAGCTTAGTCGTAAATTAGACAAAGCATGTAGCCTGCTTGTTTTCCCCCCACAACCTGTC
>WYDI02037274.1:0-81321 GCA_009867235.2 Psittacus erithacus | reverse complement strand
TGTGCTGCTCTTGTTTTTTTTTTTTGTTTTTTTTTTTTTTTTTTGGTGGGGGGGGGGGGGGGGGGGGCGGGTGGGTGTTCGTTTGGTTTTCGTTGATTTGTTTTGTTTTTTTTTAATAAGAGGTGTGGGATGCAGAAGCACTAGCGGAACAGTGATCATTGCAAAGTGATGGACTGGGAAAATGATTATAGAAGCAGCATTATATATGCAGTTGTATGTATTATGTGTAGGTATTAGCAGTGTGCTTGTTCGTTTTACATTTTTTTCATCAACAGCCTTCTTTTCATTCCAGTAGCTTCTTCCCAGTCCTGCATTAAGGGATAGTAAATAGAAGTGCATTATTTACCTTTATTATCCTACTATTTTGTCCCCTAATACCTACTTTCTAAGGTAAAAAAACCCTAGCATTTTCAATCACTACTCCTGAATTGGCCTCACTAAGCTCTGATTCTTCTTCTCATCTCTATACCCTGTAATTTTGCTGTGCTTGCAAAGAGAAAGCAGCTAGGTATGTTTGCAGGTAAGAGCATTCCAGGTATTTTGTTATTGCCTTGTTTCTGCTATCAGTCCCCATTCCGTTCTTCATTCTCTATTCTCCATGTGAATCTGTTGATTGGGCATGTATTTGAGTTACTTGTAATGCTTAAGTCTTTCCTGAGTAGAATCATAAAATCATAGAATGATTGAAGTTGAAAGGGACCTCTGGAGATCAAGTTGCCCAGCCTCCCTCCTAGAAGTTAGGTCACTGACTACCAAGTTCAGTGAAATTTTGAGTATCTTCAGGAACGGAGTTAAGTTGCTCTCTGGACAGCCTGTCCTAAATGAAAAACACTGTTCACCTGTTCACAGTAAAAAAGCTTTTCTTGTGTGTAAATGAAATTTCCTCTATTTTGTTTTGTGCCATTTGCCTCTGGTCCTCTCACAGGGTGCCACAGAGACTAGTCTGGCTCTGTCTTCTTTAAAACCTGCAATGAGGTATTTATGCACATTGGTGAGATGCCTCCTGAGCCTTCTCATCTCCATGCCAAAAAAAATCTCTGCTCTCTTGGCCTTGCCTCATGATAGATGCTCCAATCCCTTAACCAGCTTGTGAGCACTCACTCTGGTATGTCCATGTATTTCTTGTACTGGGGAGTCCGGACGCAGCACTCCAGATGTGGTCTTATCTGTGGCAAGTAGGGAAGGATCACCTCTCTGCACCTGCTGGTAATGTTCTCCTAATGCAGCTCAGGATGTTGCTGGCCTTCTTTGCTGCAACAGAACATTGCTGGCTCATCTTCAGTTTATTGCTCACCAGAATCCCTGGGTTTTTTTCTGCAAAGCCAATTTCCAGCCAGTCACCCCCAGGCCTGTCCTGGTGCATGAGTACAATTTCTCCTTCACAGATTCATGCCGACTCTTTGTCAGATTTTTGTGCTTCATGTATTGGAAATGGTTTCCAGGAAGCTATGCTTCACTACCCTCCCTGTCACTGAGGTGAGGTTGAACAACCTGGTTTTTCCCAGTTCCCTATTTTTCCTCTTCTTGGAGATAGAAGTGACATTTGCTTTCTTGCAGTCTTCCAGAACTCTCCCAATCTCCATGAGTTTTCACAGATAATTGAGAGGTATCTCACAGTGACATTGGCTAGCTCCCATAGCACTTGTGGCTATGTCCTGACAGGCTCCATAGACTACTGTATGTCCAGCTTATTTAAATGCTCCTTGACCTTGTCTTCCTCCACCAAGGTCAAGTCCTCCTTGCTTCAGACTTCCTTACTGGTCTCAGGAGCCTGGGATTCCTGACAGCCAAACTTACTGGTAAAGGAAACAAAGGCGGCATTCAGTACTTCAGCCTTTTTTATGTTCTTTCTCAGCAAGTCCCCTTCCCCATTCAGCAGTTAAGCCTACATTTTGCATAGGCCAGCATCTGCTCTTCTGAAGTGTAGGGCTGTGATCCTGTTTTCTGCCCTGCTCCATCCTTTCATGTTCCTGAAATTCTCCATCTTGTGATCCAGCCAAGGCTGCCCTGCCCTTCACGTTTCTGACCATTTCTTCCTTATTTATAAGAATCGGGTCCAGCAGAGCACTTCATCTTGCCTGTTCCACAGGTGCCTGTGTTAGGAATTCATCTTCAGTGTGCCTCAGAAGCCTCCTGGATTGCTTGTGCCCTGCTCTGTTACCCCTTTAGTAGATATTGGGGTGGTTAAAGCTTCCTATGAGGACCACAGCTTGCAAACATGAGGATTTTTTTCCTCCTGAGATCTCATCTATCTGTTCCTCAGGAGGCAATCTGTAGTAAACACCCACCACAATGCTACCCATTTTGGTCTGCCTGCTAATTCTGACCCATAAGCTCTCAGCTAATTCACTGTCCATCCTAAGGTGGAGTTCCCTGCATTCCAGCTGCACTCTCAGCTAAAGTGCAGCTCCCCTCCTTGCCACCCAATACTACCCTTCCTCAAGAGCTTGCATCCATCCATCACAGCACTCCAGGTGTTCAAGTTGTCAACTACCTTAGAATGTTTAGGATGGGAAAAGAAACAGCAGCACTTGCAATGTGTAGATGATGGTGCAGCTTTCTGTGAGGAGAAAGAGGTGGCCTATAAGTCTACTGCACCGTTGCTATAGAAATGAAGAGTATACGTCACATCTTTGTAAAGTCTTAAAGAGTGTGTCTTCTGTCCTCTAGCCAAAAGCAAATGACTGAAAGAGCATTTGACTGATGCCTGCTTTCTCAGATGCTTTGCTGCAGGAAGCCCATTTTTATTTTGGGATACTGCAACAGAATCAGAAGCTGAAAGACTACTAATTATTTTAGTTGTATGTGGTCCGTTCTTAATCAGCTGCTGGACAGAACAGTTGTTTTCTGAAGTTATTCTTCAGGGCTTTGTCTGGTTTGAAATGTCAGAGAACTGTGTCCCATAAATGTGCAAAAGGATTCACAAAATTGGTCCTTCAATAGATAAATGAAGTTAACATATAAAGGGGAAAATAGGGAAGAACAGTGCTAAGCCTTAAAGTAAGGCCATAATGAGGAGAGGGGTGTATGCCTGCAACTGATTCTTGATTAAATGATTTCTCATGAGGAATTGCGACTGTTGACTTCTTGCAGTGGTGTGGAAGAGGCAAGACATCCTGGAGTTAAGTGGCATGATAAATCCTAGAATCCCAGACTGGTTTGGGTTGGAATGAACCTTAAAGCTCATCCAGTTCCAACCCCCTGCCACAGGCAGGGACACCTTCCACTAGACCAGGTTGCTCCAAGCCCCGTCCTACCTGGCCTTGAACACTGCCAGGGATAGGGCAGCCACAGCTTCTCCGGGCAGCCTGCGCCTCACCACCCTTGCAGATGAATAAATGCATGGCAAATCTGACATAGGGTGGGGTAAAATCAGTAAATGGATAAGATAGAGAAATGCGGAATAAGTGGACACTTTCTTACTCCTGTACTTGGAATTTTAGACAGTTTCAGAGCAAGTTTTTGCCAGCAGCATTCCAAGTGGACTAAAAAAGAAAAAAAAAAAGTATTCGCCAAGATCAGAAAAGACAGAATTGCAGTGGTGAGTGAGATAAGCAATGGCAGGAGTTTGACTGGGGAAAGGAAGGATTGACTCAAACAGCAGAAGGAGGTGAAAAAAGTGGAGGGGAAAAAAAAAAAAGTAGCTGTTAAGACAAAGTCAGCTAAATAGAAGAGCTGATACAGATCAGATGCAGTAGAAAATGAGCCAGTTATGTTGTAGACAAAAAGCAGAAATATGACAAGCTTTTTTTGTGTTGGAGTTTTTTCCCAATTATTCTGCTCCCCATAATTCATAAACTTTTCACTAATTTGCTTTATGCTTGTTGAGACCAGGTGAATACCCTACTCCAGATTAACTCCAGGATCTTAACTAAAGGAATTTAAAGAAATAATTTTCTAATTTTCTTGGTATCTCAGCATTATAACGAACAATTTAGCCTTTTTCTCTATAACCTTAGCAAAGACTTATGTCTTATTATTTGGCATCATACTTACAGCAATTTAAGCATACTTAATTTTATCATATGTACATGTACCGGCTTGGTTGTAGCATATGAGTGCTAGAGACTCTCTTTGAAGAATGAAGCATACTTATTTCCCAAGAGAGAACAGACTAGTCAAAATCCTCCACAAGTACATTGTTTCTATGGTTTCAAGTTGCAGTCTGGGTATAACTTGATCAGAAAACAGGTGCCAGGGATGGGGTGTACAGAGTAGGAATTTGGTGGCTATTCAAAATAAGCATAGCTAGACAGCTGGTGTGCCAAGTCCACTGTCTGTTAGGATGCCTAGTGCTCCCTGTTCTATTGCACTCTATTTCCATCTGTTAACTTTTTGTAAACTGTAAAGGCCAGAGACTACATTGTTTTTATTGGTACCTCTGGTACTCTGAGGCCCTAGAAACAACTCAGTACCAAGAATGGGAAGAAATGTGACAGATAAGATGACCTAAGTTACAACATGTAACTCTTCACCCTCTCACAGTTCACACACAAACACACTCTTCTGCTATTTGAGTTTTCCCACTGTAAATTCTGTTTATTTTGCAAAGGGCTGTATGCCATAATGATTCAACTTATGTTTCTTCTGCCTATGTTTTTTCTACATATGTTTTGAAGCCCATTTAACAAGTGACTTGTGCCACCTTTTATGTGCCTTGTCATTTGGACATGCTTTTATTCTGGGAGCATATGCAGTGTGTTACTGTGCACACTTTACAACTTCATGACTCCACTGCCAAGTGCAGTTTGTTGCTCTAATCTGCCAGCCTGCTGTGCCTGTGCCCTGGTAAGAATTGAGGCGATAAACCACTGTACTGTGCTGGAGCCACACGTCTTCCACTTTTGCAATACTTACTCAAAAAGAGTCTCAATTGAAAGCCTATTGTCCAGCTGAAGCCTGAGTACTGTAATCATGTCTCTGTGTCATGAGCTGCTGTGCCTGGTGTTTCCGTATTCCTGTGATTTTATATACATCTAATAATGTACTAGGTAAATGGAACACTGAAGAGATTAGAAAACCATCATACCTGCTGTTACAGACATGGCACAGATCTTTCACCTCAGGGTTTATCTTCCACCACCTGCTTGAGTTTTTCCAGCCTAAATCTTCTGTCTAATTGCCCATTTGATTTATTTGTGGTTTTATCCTCTGGCCTGACTGGCTGGGAAGCTGCTCCAAAAGCCTCTCATTTGAGAATTTTTTGATCTACATGTCTTTTACTTCCCTCTTTTAGATCTTTGAAGATGGTAAAACAATCTAGATATAAAAACCATACTTGGAGTCCTTAGGAGCCCCTTCTCTTCATTTTTTTTATATTTGTTTATAACCTTTAAGTCATATTTGTTTTTCCTGGCACTTACATAAAAATTATCTTAATGTTAAGAATTTCAGACATATAAAGATGTTTTACTACATTGCATATAAGTTACATTTGCCATTTTCCACTGGCTGCCATCTTCCAAAGTCATTGATGTTTGCTGTAATTATGTACTATTTGAGATTAACTTTGTCTTTTTTGGGGGGGGGGGGTAATCTATTTGTAATTTTTGTAAGTATTCTGCCAAATAAAATGATTTTAAAAGATGCTTGGGCTTGTCTGGCAGTGCAGTTTTTTCATGCTCACCAATATTGCTGCTCTCAGTTCATTGCGCTCCAAGTCTGATGTGGTTGTATTCAACTATTAATTGTTCTACTAGTTTAGTTGAAATGGGAGGGGGGTTTACTAGTCTGTGCTAAGATTGCCATTTTCCTTTTTTGGTTACATGCTTTTTCCAGTCTCTGAGGTCTTTTTAAGACTGTTTCTCAGTTCTTATGTAGCTTTGCATATTAATACATCCTTTCGTCAGTATTTACTTGTTATTGATTTGCTTAAACTAGAGATACTTTTCAAATTATTTTCAGTGAGAAAATGATATCATCCATAGCATTATTAATATTAATCAAAATGGGTGTAAAAGTCTTTTTCCTGATAAAGAAATAGCAAATCCTGTTGGTTTTCTTATAATACAGAAGGGCAAGAATATTCTAGGCAGTTGTACTAGTCTGATCCTAAGTCCATGCAAGGTACAAGAATGATTTTTTGAAAGAGGAAAGAACATGAGCATGGCACAAAAATAGGAGGTGTAGTAATTAAATTTGTTAATGATGCAAAACAGACAGGTATCATTAAAGCAGAAGAGAATAAGTTGTATGGAAAGAACTGGATGATTCTGAAGACTACACAGGTAGAAATTAGATGATATCTGATAACAGTTTAGTGCATGGTCATGCACTTAGGGGCTTGTAACAGGAATTAGCCCTGTAAGCTGGAAGTTTATCTAATGGTAGTGATTAAAAAGGAGGAACAGCCCAGTACATTAGTACACCTGCAGGAGAATAGGGGGTATCACTCCCATAATATTGGGGTAGGCAGTTATGAACCCAGCAAAGACTGGTAGGGATTTCTGCTGAAAAGAGAAGTATTAATGTCACATGAGTACATGGCCTTCTGGAGACTATTGATACAGTTCTGTTTCCTCTTGTTTTAGACAGGTTAACTGGGACTGGTATGGAAAGACTGACTAATGATGAGAAATGGGCACTCAGTTTTAAGAGCGCAAATAAGTTTTACTTGTTTAGTCTGACAGAAGGATGAGTGTGTGGGTATGACTGCTATATATAAAACTTTAAAACATAAACTTGAGACACAAAGAAGAACCATTAAAGGAAATGCTGGTAAAAGAATGAGTGGGAATAGCCAGATATACTAAAAGAACATACTCAGCCATTCAAAGAACTCAGGTTTTTAGCAGCTGTCCCATAGGAATACCAAGGTTTAAAGTGCTATGCAATAAATTTATGTCTAAAAGGCTTACATATGATATGGTTGCTATTGATTATACAACAGTGGACTTGCTGACCCAGCAATTCCCCATCTGTGTTCTGTCAATTAGTGATAGCTCTTTATGATCTTTATGATGCTCTTACCGAACATACCCCAAAGCCATCCTTCTAACCACCAAGCATCATGAAGATACTTAAACTTTTTGGACTAGGGGGCAGTAGGTTTGAGGGTAGTTATCTTTTTCTCTGTTTCCTCATAATTCCCCACCACGAATTCCTCTAGTTCCTTCACTTCTGAGGAACAGAAGTCCCTACTCCAAACACAGTATCATATTTTCTGTATTCTACTCCCAGGACCAAAATCCTCCTCCTGACTTCTCATACTTTGCAGTTCTGCTTTGGCCCTTGGCTGGAAAATGAGTGTTGTGGACAGCTACCTGTAGCACTCTGCTTCTTTCCTAAGATGTGAGAAGCCATGCACAGATGTTGCTGCACAAGGTGTGGAAAGTGGGTTTGGTGAGGATGGAATGGTGGAGAAATCATAAGTAAGGCTAGACAGCTTACTATGAGATCATGCAGAATTGTGCAGAGTTTGTAAAATGCAAGTATGATTGATACCATGATAATAGTGATGACTCATTTTGCATCCTATAGTATTTAATATCTTCTTCTCTATCTTTTCATCCCTGCTGTTGCCTTTAATTTTAAAATTACCAGGAGGTAAGTTTGTAATTATCTCTCTACCTTGGCAGAATAATGTTTGGAACCTCTGGAGACAGAGACAAATGCTTTTCTTTGCCTTCATTTATTCTTTTTTTGATTTTATTTCAAGTCTTCTTTCTTTATGTGTGTCATGAATTGCTTATGGTAATTCTTCATTGAAGATAGATTTTTAATAACAGTTAGTAGGAAGGCCTAACAAAAAGGCAGGTCTGTGAGACATACATATGAGTCTATATATATAAGACTATACATACTTTGGAAGTCACAAAGGTAAATGGCAGCAATCTGCATATGCAGATTCCTTATTCTTACACTGTTGAAGCAATCAGATTGGCTTTTTTTCCAAAATGAAAAAAAAATACAATGGACCCTTTTTGATTGGCTTGAACTTGTTTGCATCCGATCTGTGGAATCTGTCAGGGGAAACCACCTTGGATAGAAAAAAGGCTTATCTTTGTCTTATGAAATAAGGCAGAAGGAATCCCTGGGAATCAGCTAGTCCCTTGTCCTGCCCAAGCTGGAATCTATACTGCCTATGTCACTCTGGACAGATGCTTGTCTAACTTGCTCTTGTAAAGACCTTCAGTGATGGAGATTCCCGTCCCTGCTGGACAAACTATCCCAGAACATCTCCCTTTTTACTGCTGCACTCTTCCCTGATATCTAATGTAAATCTTCCTGGGATAAATTTAAATCTATTATTTCTTGTACTGTGCATATGGAGAGCAGCTCTTCCCTGTATTTGCGGCAGCCTTTTTGGATATTTGGACTGTCATTTTCTCTTTTGGGGCTTTACAGTTCTTGTCACACTTACTGTTCTCCCCACAACCATCTCGATTTCTCCTACACATACTATCTCTGATGCACAGAGACCCAAACCGCAAAGGACAGTCTGGTTGAGGCATTAACAGTTCATACCACAACAGAAGAATTACTTTGGAAGGGTTCGTCAGCAATACTGGAAAATTAAGTTTTGCAGCGTTGGGGAAATGGTGAGCTGGGACTGCTTGTGTCCTGGAGAGGACAAGGGATGGGGAAGAAGCAGAGACAAAATAAGGAATTAAAAAAGAATAATCTAGAGTATCATTGCCACTGCTTATGCTGCCACCAAGGGGATGAGTGAAGTGGGGCAGCATTCAGTTACTGCTCTTCTGGGTTCTTTTTTTCCTGCTTATTTTGTGTCAGTGTAGTACTGTTAACCCACATTCAGCTTTTGATCTATTGCATACCCAAATATTTTCTCTGAAAGCAAACAAAAAACCCAACCTGAACCCCACCAACTATTCAGCCAGTTCTCAATCTTCTGTTTATAGTTGATTTCTGTCTTGATGTGGAAGCTTGCACTATTTCTAATTCAATTATGTCCTGTTTTTCAAACCATATCTCCAGCTTCTTTGGATTTAAATCATCTCTCCTAGCATACCTGTAAACTTTCCAAACCATATGTTGCTAGGAAATTTAATAAGCGTGTTTTCTAGCTCATTATAAGTATTGTTAATATCGAATAATTCTGAACTCGGAAACAAGTGGGCATTTCTGTAGAATAAACAACCTCACTCTTGGGATATTTTCTGGCTGTTCTTTAGTATGTGTTCTATACCATATTGCATCACTTCTAAAAGTGTTGAGAATATTTTGAGTGTCAGTGAACAGCGCACTCCTCACTTCAGTGAAAACTGGATGACAGAAACCATGCCTCTTTAAGGCATCCAGCACCTTCCTGTATTTCTTGAATTACCTGCAGCTCAAAAACCTGAAGGCAGCTGCCAACCTATCTCCCTGAAACAACTTGGTTTTTATCTTCTCTAACCTGAGCATCTTAGTTTAACCATCTTAAAAGTGCAAAAAATAGCCCAGAAGTAAACACAAAATACACAAACTTGTGTGAGAAAAGGTGGCCTGAAGAGGTAAGGAGGCACAATGTCAGCCTTCCCTTGAAACAAAATGGGCTAGGAATAACCTGGAGTGAGCATGGAGTTGTGGTGGTATGAATGGAGGCCTCCCAGAGTGTGCCAGCCTCCAGGGCATAGCATTACTGAACACCTTGTGACGCTGACATCTGACCAGAATGGCTGGGAGCTGCATGGATACTTGTAGCAATTGTGGAAGACCAGGGCTGAACCAGGCACAGACACTCATTTTCTATGCTTTTCTGAAAGAAAGCATAGAATCATAGAATCAACTGGGTTGGAATAGACCTTTAATTTCATTAAGTCCAACCATTACCCCAGGACTGCCAAGTCCAACACTAAACCATGTCGCTGAGGGCCTTGTCTATGTGTTTTATGAGCACTTTCCAGAGGCAGTGACTCTACCGCTTCCCTGGTCAGCCTGTCCAATGCTTGACTACCTGTTCAGTGAAGAAATTTTTCCAAATATCCAGTCTAAACCTCCCCTGGCACAGCTTGAGGCCGTTTCCTCTTGTTCTATCCTTGGGAGAAGAGACCAGCCACCTCCTCACTCCATCCTCCTTTCAGGTAGCTGTAGAGAGCAGTAAAGTCCCCTTGAGCCATCTCTACTCCTAAACAACCCCAGTTCCCTCAGCTGTTCCTCACAAGACTTGTGCTTTAGGCTCTTCACCAGCTTCGTTGTCTTAAATGTAGAAAAAAAAATAGCTAAAATAGAAACAAAATATATGATTTTTCTCTTAATTTGGGAGAAGACATTCTTGCACC
Source organism: Psittacus erithacus (assembly GCA_009867235.2). NCBI lineage: Eukaryota > Metazoa > Chordata > Aves > Psittaciformes > Psittacidae > Psittacus > Psittacus erithacus. The sequence goes on along the minus strand of WYDI02037274.1, from coordinate 71,098 downwards.
GTAACCTTCACCATTTTGTGTAAATGCATTGGACATTTTCCTTGAACACTGTTGTGGCAAGTGGGAGAATCACAGGACACAGGTCTCATTCTCAACTAGGTGATGCTCCAAGTCACTTCCATCCACTTGTACCTTATTTTTCATTTTCAAAACAAACGAGCTACTTCTCCTGATTTCTTAAGTACCTAGAGACCTACAATCATACTAAGAAAAACTGAGTTTTAAAATTACTTTTTTTTTTAAACTCTTACTCTGTCTATGGCTACAGTGTGTCTGCCATTCCTTAATTTTCAAGTGTCTGACCTTGTAATTTGATGCTCTTTTGAAGAAATCTCTTTATATTAAGCCTGTTAGCGCATCCAGATAGAATGCAATACGTATTGTATGGCACTAAATGGAAATTCAGCAACGCTCTGTGCTCTGACCTCCCTTCTCCGGAACGTAGTAACCCAGCGGCTGTTGAGGGGAGCAGCTGAGGCCTTTTACTTCATCCGTAACCGCTAAGAACAATGAACCAGCTTCAGCCTCGCCGCCGTGCCCTCACCGTGCCGGCGGGGCGGTACCGACGGCGGCCACGGATGGGCCGCAGGGCGGGCGCGCTGCCAGCGCCGACAGGGTACCCTCCCCTGATGTCAGGCTGTCACTGAAGCCGCACAGCCCCTGCCGGGTGCCCGGTTCTGCTTTGTCTTCCTCTCGGGAAATCCCGCGGCCCAGCCCGGCCGATACCCGCGGTACCGAGCTGCGGCCCCGGCGACAGAGCGGACAGGGGGAGCCGCTCCTGCCCCCACCGCGACACTGGCTCGGCCACCCTACTCCGATCCGCGCCGCCCGCACTTTCCCCTGCGCACCGGCTGGGTCAGCCGCGGTCTCCGGGACAGCGGCTCAGAGGCGGTGTGTCCCCCCCGCCCCCCTTCTTCCCGGGCGCGGCGCCGAAGGGGTTAAGGCCGCTCCCTCCCTCGCGTCCGGCCGTCCCCGCCCGCGCGTCCCCCGCTAGGCCACGGCTGACCTTCACGGGAGCCGCGCCGGGCATGCGCGCCGCCGCGATCGGGGCCCGCAGAGACCTGCAGGCGGCCCGCTTCGGTTCGGCTTGGCCTAGCCTGACCCGGCCCGGGGCGTGCGGCTCGGCCTCCCCTCCGCCCGCCCGCCCGCGGCGCGCCTGGGACCGCGGTGGCGCACGCCCTGCCCGTGCCGGGCGCGTCGTTGCCATTCGGTGCCGATGGTGCTGGCGGAGGAGTGCGGGGGGACGCGAGGGGGGACTGCGCGCCGCGCCGCAGCCTGCAGCCGCGCCCCGCCGCTTCGGCCCCTTCCCACTCCGCGGCGCCGGGGGGCGGCCCTCTCGTGCCCTTAGGGCCCGAGTCGCGGGCGCCCCGCGGACTGGGCGGCGCTGGCGGGCGGAGGACGTGGGACTGTTCTCTTCTGCAGAGCGGCGGTGGGCTCCAGCGTTCCGCTAGTTCCGCGTTTGTGCCGTTAAATGCACTGCGGGTGGCTGCTCTTAAGGAACGGGAATAGCAACACCTGCATGGGCTTGTGTCAGCAGGTCCACTGCAGGGAGAGCTGGAGCTTCTCCGGCAAGTGCAGGAGGCAGCAGTCTGCGGTCGCTAAAGGAAAGGCACTTCGTCTTGCTGGCTGTAGGGGAAAGAGTTCACAAGATGGGAGCCAACGTTTCTGAGTGCTTCTGGGATCTATAAAATATTTCAGATAACAGGCCCACTCTCACCTTGTCAGGCATCCTGACAGAATCGTTTTTAAGATTAACTGTTAATACTACCAAGTCCAGGAGATGCGTAGCAGTTTAGTCCAGATTACATGTATGTTTAGTTCGAGTCAGCTAGAACCTCAGGAATAGTTTAGGCACTGAATTAAGGCCACACCACTTTGCTTGGCATATTCCTTCTGAAGGGCTGAGGGGGAGACTGGGAACTGGCAAGAGTGTCTCCCCCTCCCAAAACCTCTGTGATTCCTATGGCTGTTGCCACACTGTAGCACTTGGATTGGGGTACCCTAAAAATCAGCGGAGGTTGTTTCCTTCACCCCCATGTGCAAATGGCTGTATGATCTCCATGGCTTGCCCTTCACTGCCTCATGGCTGAGGCAATACCTGTGCTGTGCTTGTTTTTATTACTGGTTGAGGGCAGAAATTTACTTGTTTCAGATACGATTCTCTTCTGATGGCAGCCTTGCCAGAAAATTCACAGCCCTTAGACAAGAATTTCAAGCAGAGGAACAGAATAAACCCCTCTCGTAACCTGGCAACATTTCAGCTATTGCTTTGTTAAGCAGAGAAACAGCAGCCTGTCGCATGCCGGAGACCCACAAGGAGCTGTCGCAGTTCGGTGCCCCAGGCCACCGTTGCCTGCTCTGCCATGATGGAGGAGCCAGTACTGCTGCTCTCAGAATGGCCGCCGTGCTGCCAGCACCCGGCAGCTGCACTGGCCCATGTCCTTCCAGGGTCGCTGCAGCAGCAGGCGAGTACAGAGGGAATGGTCTGCTGCTTTCTGTCCCCTTCCCCGGGGTGGCAGGTGGGCTCCCCATTTCCAGCAGCATCCTGGGACAACACATGCGTTGTTGTGCGGGGCTTTGTGTGATAAGCAGCAAGCTGTGATGCCTCACAGCAGCTGTGGTGTTAATCATTCCTCTGCCCCTGTCAGTCACCGGGGGTCTCTAAAGGAACCCTCACATTGCACCTTGAGCCCGGTCACCCCTGGGAAAGGCTGTGGGTGGCTGGGAGCATGGAAGCAAGTCAGGCGCTGTGGTCGCCATGCTGCCCCCCGCCCCCTTCCTCCCGCTGCTCGCACACTCTTTCTTTCCCCTGGCTCTCACACACTGTCTCTCCCTGTTCCCAGCTTTCAGCCTCCTGCTGTTTCTCTCTCTTGTCCAAAGGGGTTAGTTCTCAGCCTCACATGCTGGAAATGCTGCCAGTGAATGTTTCTGTGTGCTGCCTGCCAGGTCCCGAGGGAAAAGGCCTGGAAATGCAGTGCAGGAGGAGCAGTGGGAGCAAGGGAAAACCATTGTTTCTCACTGCTCGCCTGCTTACATTTTCTAATGGGAAAACACTGCCTGTGAGGTACTGAGTTCTGTGTCATTGCTGAGTTGCCCCCTCCCCCTTCCCCCTTGCCCCAGAATTTACCATCCCCTGGTGCAGAGGAGGAAAGGCTGCAGCATTGCTACGGAAAAGCTGAGGCATGTTTTCAGTTTGCCTCCTGCTTATCTCTGCTGTTTGGACAGAGAGGTTTAAAAAGCTGGATTTTCTGTCCCTGCAGAGTAAACACACAGAACCCGGCAGCACAAACTATTTCTGGCTTATCAGTGGAGGAATGCAGCAGCTGAGGCTTAGCTCGAGTGGGCCGTCAGGAAGGCCCTGAAGGGGCCCCCTCCCCACTCCGTGCTATTAGAAGTGTGAGAGCCCAGCAGGACTCAGAGGGGAGAGTTGGAGAAAAAGGCAGAAAAGGGAAAGAAAGAGGAAGAGAGAGAGTGAGAGAGGCTGAGCAGACCCTGATGGCTACAGACGAAGTTACAGGAGGGGCTCGCAAAGCTACGAAAAGCAAACTTTTTGAGTTTCTGGTCCATGGGGTGGTGAGTCGGGAAAGTTAGTGAGCTGGCTGGCTCTGAATAGAGGGATGAGTGGAAACTGGAGGCTCTGTGCTGGGCTGGATCGGCTCCTGCAGTGTGCTCCTGGGGCGCTGCTGACTGCCTTGCCAGGAGAGCACTGGGGTCTGTAAAGCCCCCAGAATATGCACGGATTCATTGATAATATAGGCTTGTGTCTGGGGGGATGTGTGCTGTGATTTTTGCTTTGATTCTCCATGAATGGTGAATAGCGTGCTGTTCAGTCTGATCATGGTGCAGAATCTGCACTGGATCTGACCCAAATGGGCTTGTAGGACACTTTGTTCTGTAATCAAACTTGTGTTTTGAGAAACAATTCTGATGAAAGCCTGATGAAGCCTTGTGGTACTGCCTCTCTATCTTGTCTCCAGTCTTGGTTCTTATGTATCCTCTGGCTACTTAACAGGTGACTTTCAGGGGCTTGGAGAGATTAGCTCTGCAGATCTGTAACAGTATGGGAAGTCACCCACGAGAGAATTTCAGGGTGCCACGCTTAATTAAAGCAATCCTTAAGGTCTTTAAATTTTTTTCCAGCTTTTGTTTAAGAATCAGGTCTTCCACCTCCATTTAAGGGGAAATGCTAACCCTGTTTTGCTGCCATTGGAAATGATGTTCTTTAAATGACTCTAGTGATTGAGGGCAGTCACCATTTATAACATTTGGATTTCTTGTGTTGATACACATTTAACAAAAATAAGACTGTTAAAGAGCCCCAAGGAATGCAGATGTTTGGATGCTGATAGTACCCTAAGTGCTTTCTCTCTTGAAGATTCTGCCATTCTTGAAGATTCTGCCACCTCCTGTGACACCTTTTTGAAGACATCAGGTGGGGGTTCTTTTGCAGAGATCATAGAAATCTGTGGAGCTCACAGCAGGCTCCTGGATTGGCTCCATAATTCAGGCTTAGTCCGGGTGTGTAGGAGCTAGCATGTGTCCTGAAGATCCTGAATATGGTGGGACTTGCGAGGCCAAGGACTTTAGGTGACATTCTGTGTTTGTGAGAGCAGTGAACTGGTGATATGGTACCAGTGTACTGGAGCAGTCTGATGTGAGGTTGGCAGATGCGCAGGGATGAGTGAGGATCAAGTGTGCAGGTCTGTAGCAGTGGTTTTGTTGTGGGTGTGTGGGTTCATTAAGGTAGCTTGGCCCAGGATAGCTATAGCTGGGCAGAACTGTAGGCGAGTTGGGAGGGGTGGGCAAATGGGATGCTTTTGCCTTTTCCAAGGTTTCTGTTTGCATTTGCACACTAGTTGTCTTCCTTTAGGATCAGAAAGAGTGGCAAAAAGTTTATTGAATGTGCCTAGATGGACTTCATGTGAAAGCAGCATGCTAGCCTCTTCAGTATGGGATTTTTTAATTTATACCAGAATGAATATAGCAGAACTCATTTCCATTGCTTATTTGGACGCTGAATAGTCTGCCTTTTCTGCCCTGGGAGTTTTGCCACTAGTGGCATCTTACTTGAATATCTGCATTTGTTTGTCATCTTCCCTCTACTTGTCAGTGAGGCTGGAGCTTCTTGTCTGTTATTCTGTTGCCTGAACACCTCCTGTATGACCCACTCCTTTCTTCCATGATGACCTCCTTTTTTGCTTCCTTGTTTGTTTCTTCCTTTAGTTTCTTCTTCATCTCACATTCATTTTGATCAAAACACAGGTGGGGATAGTCAGTCTTCCATTATTTAGAAAAGTTACGACTTCATTTTATGTCTTCAGGCCCATATCCTGCCAAATAAGACCATGTGCCATCACAGCCATTACCTTGAGTTTACGTATTGCTGGCTGTGGAGTTTTATTACCATCCACGGTGTGTCAGTATCTGAATTAATTCCTTGAAAAATCAAGTTACATAGTGCACTTTACTGGAATTCCTTGGAGTCAGTTTCTGCTCTAATTTCAGGGGAAAAGCTCCTCTTAAAATTATTTTTTTTTAATCTTATCTATGCTAACATTATTTGAGTTGGTTATTGCAGGCTTCTCCTGCCCCCCCCCCCGAAAAAAGGGGAGAGGTAAATAGAGGATGGAAAGTTGTGAGAAAATTTTTTGCTATGTGAACGCTTTAATGAACAGGGTAATTCTGAAGTATTTTCCAAGGGCAGTTAGCTTTTGGATTCACTTGATCTTTCTGGGAAAATACGTTCCTTTGCTAAGGTCACTTCGCCCTTTACTCTTGTGCACCTGGTCCTGCCTTTGTTCTTTACCATTTGGGCAGCTTAGAAGATGTCTTCTTCCCTTTTTGTCCCAGTCAAGTAAGATAACCTTTAAAAGGTGAAATCTCTTAGTGGTTAAAAATCTCAAGTGCAGTACTTCATTCTCATTCTGCGGGAGTTCTTGATAGTTTGGTACACCGCCGGTTAGCAGTTCTTCTTTTAAAAAAGAGTTGTTCCAGTTATTTGTTTTTATAATTCTTTTACTTCTGTTTCATCAGGATCCTGCACATTTCTTTTGTGGGAAGAGGTAATTATTATTTTTTTTTTTGTTTCCCAAAGCCCTCATCCCTCACTTTGTCCTCTTTTTTTTTGTTGTTGTTGTTTCTCTCTCCTCTGTTTCTAGCACTTTGTGAATTAATGTGGCTTTAATCACCACACTTATGTTGATTTATCTCTTTATTGGTGCATTTTCTGTTGTCCACTAGCACATTTCAGGCTGTCTTTATGACATCTTCCTGTAGGTGTCCAGCTGTTGCCTGAAATTTTGTTGACCCAAACCAAGCTTTTAATCTTCCTGCAGGCTGTTCCTTTTCTCAGTTTCTTCTGTCTGCTAGACCCTAGCATAGGCCTCTCTGCTGGCTGTATCCCTTCAACAGATGTTACCTTTGTCTTCCCCACCTCCCCCCCCCTTTTTTTTTCTTTTTCTTAATTTTTCTTACTCAAACAGGTATCTTCCCATGTAGCCTTGAGAAGATCTGTGATGCAGATTTTGCTAAAGCTCTTGTCCAGACATTTGTCCTTTGTGACTCCCTTGCAGCAGCCTTCTCTTTGGTGCCTTGTACTGTCGACCTTGCCTGTGTCATCTTCACACAAGAAGCTGCTGAGAGGTTCGTTTTCTTGTCCTGTTGTTCTGACCTTTTAAATCTGCTTTTGTGTCCTTTTTCTGTTCCCACTTTAGCTTCCTTCCAAAACCAATCTTCTTGCCTTTTATACAAAAGATATGCCTGTAAAAGTCTTATGTCCCTTTCTTAACTATCAAGTCATATCTGTATTTACAGTATACCTGCTGTCAGTTCAGATCACCTTCTTTTTCCCATAGCAATCTGTTCTTTGTCCTCTGTGCTTTACTTAGAAAGCTCTTCTTGTTAATACAAGTCCTCATCCATATTTATTTTCTGCTAATATGTTTTTTTGGATAGTTCCTGCCAATCTCTACGGTTTACTATTAGTTACGCATCAAGACTGCTAATTTATGCAAACCTGTGTATCACTTATGTGATTCCCTTGCTTATCCTCAGTCTTCTTTTTGTCTGGTTACCTACCTCTCAAATCCAGTAATAGAATTTTATGGCAAGTACAGAAACGGTGTTGTAATTTCAAGTACAATGAAAGAAAGGTCTCAAAGCATGCCATCATGTAAATAAATATTTAATAGAGTGATAAATAACTTGTTGCCAATGTTAAAAAAGACAAAGAGACAGGTGTGGTGCCCCAATGATGTACAGAGTGTCTAATAGATTTATCAGCGATTTGGAAAAGGGGATGAGCAGTGAATTTCATAAGCAAGTTTTGCATCTCCTCATGCATTGCTGGGTTTTAAATGAACTATGATCATTCAGGAGCAAGGCTTGGATGTCACTGTAAACTGCCTCGTGTGTAGCCACTGCTCCTAAGAAAGCAAGTAAACTGTTAGTCTTATTAAGAGATGGGGCAAAGAATAATACAGAAGCAATTGTAAATCCGTGGCATATAGTTGCAAGAATATTTTTCTGATTTTGGTAGCCTGCATAACTAACAAAGAAGAAGAGGGGTAACTCAGAGGACAGTAGTAGTGGGAGGCCTGTGAAGACTTCAGGAATAAGAGAGTTTTTTATTTTTTTCTATTTATAATATCTAAGGATGGAGATTGATTAGGAAAGTTGTAAAATGTCACTGGAGGCTCTTAGGCATTGGTTAAAGAAGTAAATGGAGGGACTGGTGGTACTTACTTGAGACGATGAAGGACTATATGATCTCATGGACTTACATTTCACTGTATTATAAAAATTATATTTGTTTTATTAGAATGACCATCTGTTTTAAGTGGATAAAAGTGACTGCTTCTTTCAGCGAATCATCAGCTTGTAGAAATCACTAGTAGAAGTAGTGAGGCGAGGAGAATACTAGGTTTGAAAAAAGCAGAACTTTACTAATGAAAAATATCCCACTCATTTTTATATTACCATGGATATAAATACTCTCTTGTTAGAGCACAAATCAACTAACACTAGAAAGGCTAGAAAAGAGCCTCATGAACTGTTGTTTTTGGAAAGTTTGTTCCACTTCCGTACTACAGGGCTGTCTGCATGGTTCTCTGTGCTGGGATATTGTCAGGGCATAGGTCCTGGAATAGACTCACTGGTTTGTTGCATATGCATTTCCCTGGTTTGTTAAACAAGGAGATGTTTGGGGTAGGTATAGGACAGCTTGGAGAAATCAAGGGACCTTACCGCAGTGAAGAAACTTGATTTGGTGGGTATTTGCAGAAGACTGGTAGGGTGAAAACATTGTACAGTGTTCAGTTATGTAAGTGAGGTGCAGACAGAAATGGAAGGTTTGTCCTTTCCTAGCCCTGGACGAACTGCAGGCTAACAAATGCAGAAAAGTTCACACACAATTAAGAAAAGAAAACTGTATTAATTATATTAGTTAGAGCTAGGGTTTCAGTAGAGATCAATGTGATTTTATGCAGTATTGGCTTGTTAAGCAAATTTGAGTTGCTCATTGAGAAGTCTTGGATTTGCTGATGAATATAGGTGCATAGGTCTGATCGATCTTTGAAAGGTTTGAGTTGCTCTTCTGTTTTTGTTGGTTTTGAGGTTGTTTTTTTTTTTTTCCTTTTTTTTTTTTCTTTTTTTCATGTTTGTGTGGTTAGTTGTTTGGGGTTTTTTTCAGAAATACTGTAGGAATATGAAAACAGTCACACTGGATCATTTAGCCCAGTGTCCCCAGTTGCAGGAAGCAGCAGAAGAGTGCATGGAAGTACAGGAGCAAGGCGAAAACGTAGTGGTGCTTCATCTCAGTACTTAGCATTTTGTAGCTCCAAAGCTTTCTGACCCAAAGCTGCCTTCTGTGCGTATCTCTGCATGGATTTTACCCATGCAGGTTAGTCCGCTGATGTCTTCCTTGAACCCATATAAACTTTTAGCATTCACAGGGTTTTGTGTCAGGAATTTTTGCAGCTTATCTTACATAAGGAAGTCCTTGATCCTGCCAACTGCTAGTTCTTATAAGGAAAGAGACAGCGAGCTCTTGATCAGTCTTCTCTCTTTCCGTGATACTCATGCTGTTGAAGAGCTCTGTTACTTCTCCCTTGTCAAAGCATTCCTTTTTACAGAGTGAAAAGGTGTGTTCTGATGGTTCTTCACACAAAATCCATTTCATTCATTGTATCATCACAGTCGTGGATGCAATCAGATCTATTAAAATGAGCAAGCTGATGGAACTCAATGGTATATAGGACTTGTTACTTTCAGTTCCAAAGGTAGTTTTGTTTTTCTTTCTTGGATGCATACAAGTGCTTAATTTGCAGTTTGATGTCTGATTATTCTGAGCGGTGAATGGATGTATATGAAATAGAAACTTCTTCTCAAGTTGCAATTTCTGTAAATGTGATGGTTTTTAAGTTAAAGATTTTTGGATTTTTGTGAACATTATTTAAAGTTGAGTGGAACCTGTAACACTTGGACCTTTATTCCAGGATGTGAAAGCTTTTGGGAAATGGTGGAAGGTGAATATGGCAAACAAGCAAGGAGAATGGCAATATTGATGTTTCTGCTTATTTAATCTCTATAATATTCATAGACATTTTAAAAAGGGAATTCATATGAAGTAACATCTGCAGTTATAAGAGAGGAGGGAAGCTGTCTGAGAAACTATTTGTGTAGTCAGAAACCTGTTGCCATCAGAAAGTATCAGTCCAGTCTGAATTTCTTAACTGTTTCAGATTCTTCTAGTGACCCATTCGTACCTCCAGACAGCATCTGGCATCTCCTCTTGCTTTTGCTCATGCCCTATAGAAATCAGTAGCTACTGTAATGCCTTTACAGGATATATTGTCTAGCCAAGGTAGCTTCTATTTTTAGTTTAAAAAAATATACTGTTTGTATACTTGGTAATTATTGTTGTTCTCAAAATCTGCCAGTTGCTCTGTTAACAAGAAGCCCATGGCTGTTCACTGCATGCCATCAGAGTCCTTCTGAATAGTACAAACATGGGTAGAGTCTGAGTCTTTCAAAAGAAGAAATTGCTGTAGGTGGAGCTCAGTGCTACATGGTATTGCAGTGACTTCCTGCTTCTCTCTTCAGTCTCTTTCTAAGGATCTTGTAGGTGGTTTTGCTTTTCTTTTCTTGACACTTTTATCTATCAATTCTCCAGGTTATTTTCCTCTATCTGGTATGTCCAAGCAGGAACCCTTCTTTTTTCTGCTTCAACATTTTGTCACTATGATGTTGATGTCCCTGGAGAAAAGTCTGCAGCAGAAATACATAGAAAAGCACCACTCCAGTGCTGTCTCATTTCTGCCACCAGGGAGTTCACTTGAAGAATGGCAAAGAGGAAAGAAACTGTCATCTGATGTGATAGAAGGTTCAGGCAGGGAAGAAAGTAGAAAAGCCAGATGTGTGGCATGGGAAACTGAGCAGTGGAAGGTAATGATAGGTACTTGGCAGCAGTTTTAGGGGAGGTGGTAAGCTTGTGGCACTGACAGTGTGCTTAGTTTTGGAAGGGTGTAGTCAGGGCAGAGGTGGACTGTGTAGTACAGTAATGCAGGCAGCAGAATTCATAGGGATCAGTATGCAAGCATGAAATATTGGTTTTGTGCCTTTCACAGAATTACGGAATCAGAATGGTTAGGGTTGGAAGGGTCCTTAAAGATCATCTAGTTCCGACTCCCTGGCACTTTCTCTAAGTGCTGTGCTCCTTGTCCTTGCTCTGCAGGCAGTTCTGCTCTACTCTTCATCTTATTAGAGCTGTGAGAGTGGTCCCTTCAGTAGGGGACATACTGTGATCTTCCTCATTTCCTATGGCCCACAGTGGTTTTGCCCTCTGTCCAATAAAGTGTTTGAAGTACTGCAGAGTATATGTATATGGAGTCAATGCAGGAAAAAAGTGGTTAGGTCTGTGGGTAAGAACAGTTGGGTCAGGTAGAGGTTTCTAGGGTAAACAATTTCCTAGGAAGGAGGATGCGTCAGTGCTGTTTTGTGCTGCAGCCTTTACCATGGAAGATACTTGTTCAGGACAGATTGCATCCCTCTGAGAAGAGGGAAGAGACAGATCCTAACCCCTAGATAGGTGCACCTTCAAGATTTCTTTCAAAAGACATAGAGGTAGTGAAGTACTCTTTCGTATGAAGACTTTTTTAATGTCAATATTGTGAAAAATCCAGTGTATTATCTGTCACTGCCTTGTTTTGCATGTGTGAGAGCAAAATAAGCTTTTAGATGTGTAAGGTACTGCTTGTGTGTTCTTTTACAAGTTTACACAGAGAAAGCATTTTTGTATCTTGGAAGTCTGGTGGGCTTGCAGCAGGGAGATGGCAATTGTGCAGTAACTTATATTTCTTCTGTGGGTGATATTGGAGATGGGAACATGAGAAGGGAAATTGAATATGCTTTTACTAGAGCAGTGTCATTTTTCTCGGTTTTGTAGTTTCCCTATGTTTTTTCTATTTTGATGTGTAACGAAGGGAACTGAAGGAAGTTCAAAGACGTCAGACTTAGACTGAGAGTAGGCTTGGTTTGCTGACCTTGTTCTTCAGGGCTTAAGGTGTCCTTCATAGTAGCAGGAAAGTGGGCATGCAGTCTGATCCTTGTGGTCAGACAGCCTCCATGAAGGATGAACATGAGATGAGAGTGCTCTTGATCTTGTCTCTCCTGAATGACTGTCAAATGTCCCCAGCTGATTGACAGGCAACAGCAGGCCCAGTGGTCTGCTCTTTGCTGGAAGAAGGCCATGAGGTGTAGGTTGACAGACAACAGAGAGATCTTAAATACAAGCCCAAGTGAGAAGCATTTTCTGGGCCATTTGTTCCTGCTGACTCTGCCTGGGTCAGAGGGTGGGTGTTGAGTACGTGGGAACGGAGAGAGCTGCTCTGTTCCAGCAGTTTTCATAGCTCTGTGTTTATGGGAGAAGATGTTTCCAGCTCTGCACAGAGCCTCTCCTTTGCCTCTTTGCTTCCTCCCTCTGCTTCTCTGCTCAGTGCCCAGACCCACAACCAGTTTCCTACATGAATACTTGCTGAATTTACCTGCTAGGTTCCCTGTGCGGGTCCATTTCCTACCTCAGCCTTCTTCCTATCTCCATACCAATTGTAGCTGCCCGTTCTTTGCTGATCATTCCCCTTCTTCATGCACGCAAGTGCAAGGAATGTTGAAGACTTGTGATGATCAGGGAGGGCACTGAGCTCGGGCTTTGGGGACTGCAGTGCTTTTGGGTGGTCGATTTGGAGATGCAGGTCCAAATTATGTTTAAAATAATATGTAATTATATGTAATAATTACATATTTACAAATTACCAAAGGATGATATAAAGATTAAATAAACTATTTTTTAAAAAATTTATTTATTAGCAGTGCAAAGACCTTTTTCTTCCCATCTACCAATGGATTCTCCTGCATACCCTCTGGGGTACAAGCACCTCCCTTTGGAGAGCACTAGTGTACTTCTCCCCAGTACTTTTTCTTGTCTTCAACTGTTGATAACTTAGTGAAGTTTCTGAGCCAAATATGTCTTCCATGTCATTAGCACCTCTTTGGAAAGGGGTTTCACATGCTGACTACCAACTGTGAGGCAGACTATCCTCTTGGCTGTCAGAGAGCCTGACTCTTCCTAACGAACTCTGATGACCAAACTTCATTATTCTGGAAGGGGCAGTGAACAGTCAATCCCCAACTGCCATCTCCAGGCCACTCATGATTTTGCAGAGCTGTAGTAAATGCCCCCCTCAGATTACCTCTTTCGTGATGGAAAATCATAGTGTATTTATTTTCAGTTACTTGGATGCAGTTCCATATCTTAATAATTTCTGTGCCATTCTTTGTTGTTTTTTCAGTTTTACTCTGTTGGTACCTGCAGGAACCAAAACTGCATGCAACATTTATCGTGTGGGCAAACTATGGACAGTGGCACAGTGATGTTCTCTGTTCCCTTCCTTGTCATTTCTTTTGTTTAATGGCTTTTTTTGACCTCTAGTAAGCAGTGAACTGCTGTATTTTTTTTTTTCTTCGACATATCTGTTTAAGATCATGCTTCTGTTGGGCTACAGTCAGCTCAGAGCCCCTTGTTTTGTGTATGGTGACTGGATTGCTTTTCCCCTATGTTACTCACTTCAGTATGTGTTGAAATCCATTTTCATCTTCCTTTTTAATGTTCATTCTGTATCATTAAAGTCCTTCTGCAGTTCTTTGAAGCTGGCCTTCATCCTTGCCAGCTTGAATAACAGCATTATCAACAAACTTTTTAACTTCCTTGCTTTTTTTTCTCTTATTTTTTACTTTTTTTCCTTTTTTTTTTTTAATCCCTCCCTTCTTCCCCTCCCAGGTTGCTTATGAATATGCTGAAAAGCATGAGTCCCAGCAACGCACTGCATGTGCCTTCCTTTTCAGAAACAATTACTTTACCTCATTTATCCATAATGGATGCTAGCTGCCTCTTGGTTCCCTTGAAAGACTTTGTAGAGGGACTTTACTTTCAAAAGACTTTTTTTTTTTGTGTGTGTGTAATTATCCTTATTCATATACCAGTTCAAATGCCTATAGCCTGTGTGTGTATTTCTCTGTGTTTTCATATATATGTAGACAGATAATAAGCATCTCGATTATTCTTAGAATGAAACTAAGCTCTTCTTTCTGTTTTAAATTGTATTTTACGGGTAGTAGTTATTTTTCTGTTGTTTTTCCATGACAACTACAAACTTCTAGGATTTAGAACCGAGTTTACTATGTGTCTTGATCAGCATTAAGCTTGTGCTTTGACCCTAAGTGTCTCTCCAGAGCACGCTGAAGTCAACACAAATGTCAGGGCTTAGAATGCCTATAGGGGCTGCTGACAAACTACCACATTCCTTTTTTTTTTTTTTTTTAATTTTTATTTTAGAGGCTTGATAGAGACATGACCTTTTCTTAAAAGATGCTTGTCACTTTATGAGCTTACAGTGCTCTCCAGTGTAGGTGAGGGAGAGGGCTCTTAATGGAAAATGTTTTATCGTAGTGTTTCAAGGTTCACCTTTGCTTGTTACAGTCTCCCTTCTGATCAAAGCAGCCTGCTAGTCAGTACAGAATCTGAAGCGCTGTAGATGTGAGCTTGCTTGTGGCTTTGATTAGCATGTGAACTGCACCAATCTGGGCTGTGTGTAGCTGCCATGGATCTTTTTCTTCAATCTGAAGGTAGAGCTTTCTTCTGTAAGCTGGCCTGGATATGTTACTGACCACTGAGTGTTTTCCCACGCCTAGTATTTTTCATCCCTCTTTCCTGTCTACTTTATTGCTGAATGCCTCTTTACTATATCCAGGAAATACCAGTGCAGAGCTCATGTGCTTCATGTTGCTGCTTAGTATTTACAAGATGGTTAAAATGGGGAATGTGCTGGAGCTAGTGTTTCATTAAGTACGAATGTCTTAGAAGCTGAATAAACAGGGACCAAACTGGCTCTTCTTTCTGTTTTGCTTCCTCTCTAGCGACCTGGGATGCCATCAGGAGCTCGAATGCCCCATCAGGGGGCTCCCATGGGTCCCCCAGGTCCCCCATACGTTGGAAGCCCCTCAGTGCGACCTGGGATGCCCCAGACCGTGATGGAAACAACAAGAAAACGCACTGCACCACAGCAGGTCCAGCAACAGCAGGTGCAGCAGCAAGTGCAACAGCAGCAGCAAGCCACTCAGAACCGAACTAGGAGGTGAGTGTTCTGGAAAGAAAACATGGGAGGACAATTTGGGGAATTAAAACTGGTATCGTTTTAGCAATAGGTAACACCTTTAAGATCAAATAAGACAGGATAGAAGATTTAGCTGTTTCTGTTTCTTAAAGCAGGAAAAACATCGGTAAATTTTACTCTCTATTTTGTGAATGATCTTGAACAAACTGACCTTTACTAATGTCTGGCTTTGCAGTTATAATGCTTTTACCTCGCAGGTTTATCGGGCTATAAATCTGGCTGTTATATTTAGCCTGTAAAGTTTATGAACAGATCTAATATACTACAATTACTGCATTATTTGTTATCTGGTGTGTATAGTTTCTCTAATTTCTGACTGGCTAATAAAATGGTTTGTAAACAAGGCAAGTAGAAAAAAATTTTCATTGGTCATGTGAATACTTGTACTATAGTTACTTAGGGGAGCGGTCATAAAACTTGCAATTGTCACAGGCATTCCTGCATAGAAAGTAAAGAGATATGCATAGAAAATACTTTCATATCATTGGAGGTTTTTTATAAAGGAACTTTCTTTTTAAAATATGCCTACTTTGTACAGTGCTGAATGCATTCTCTCTTAAATAACATCTAATTTCTTTTTGCAACTTATTAACCTCAGCAGTCTTGAGTTCCGAGTGTGAGCCAGTTCCTGATAAATACAGCAGACATCTAGGTGATCTGCCTTTTGCAAAATCAGTAGAGGTGTATATATAGATTCAGACAATGTTCTGATGGCGTCGTCATATCCAATTGTAGGTAAAACATGATTCTCTAAGCTTAGTGCTTTAGGAGCCCTGCTCTTTCTGGGTTATATGCCTTGGATCAGCAAGCCAGGCTTGGGAATGCTTGTATCTGGGATGCATCTGGAAAGGACACCGATCCTGAGAGTATTAATATATTATGAATGAATAAGTTTGAATACAGAAAGAATGTGTATGAGTGCAGCCCATGAACACAAGAAATGCATGTGCATCTTGGAGGCCTTGCCCAGCACTAGCCAAAATGCATGTTCCACAGCACCTCCCAGGAGGTACTCCTGGAAGCTGCACAAAATAATGCCTAGCCTTCAAATATACCGGGTAGATATAACCTGAAAAATTGCCGCTGCTGGTTAATTAAGGTAAACTTCAGTCACTAACTAGTTTCCAGGGATCATTAAAGAAAAGTATTTTCTAAAAGTTGATGTTGTAACTCACAGAAGGAAGTGTTCCCCCTCCGCAGTTCTCAGCTTCTGTGCTTCTCATTTGGAACCCAGCAGTGATCTCTAATGTAGTGAGTCTAGCTCACGGTAGTGCTTCCTAGGTACCCAGGAATGTTTCTCGTTTCTTCTGCCATGTCTTCCCTCTAGATCATGTGTTGGATATTTTTCTCTTGTTCATTTGTGCCTCCCTGCTGTTTGCCATTGACATTTTTCTGGGTGTTTTTTTTTTTTTGTTTTTTTTTTTCCAGGCAAACTTTCCTGGCACCGTAGGTGCTGTTCTGGGAGTAATAGACTCTTGTGCTGTATGGCACAAACAAGCCAAAAAGGTGTAGTCACCCTTTCTTGGTGGGTTTGGTGGAGACCAAAATCTCATTTCTGTAATAGACTCTAGGAGAGCTGGTTGAGACCCAAGTTGTTGGGGCTTTTTTGGTTTGCTTGATATTTGCTTTTTAATTGCAAGCCTTTGGGGTTGTTGCATGTGTGTGCATATCCCATTTCCCTTTGGGAAGGTGGAGTTTGTTCATGCATTACTTCCAAATTCTGTGAAGTGTTGCAGTGCAGATTTGATTTTTGTGAGCTGTGGAAGGTGTTGGAGGTTCACACCATGTAACATTCATACGCTTTTAAAAAGGGACATTTTTCACCTACACGGTTGGGTGTGACTGTGGTGTGGATGAATTTTCTGCCCCTGAGGAAGGATGTAGTTTGCACCTCTGGGCACAAAGAGTTCCTCAGGGTTGGCTTCTGTGGGCATGGGAGAGAATCTAAGGATCTGGTATTTCAGACCAGGCTTCTTACTAGCAAATGTAGGAAGGGAGTATGCCGCAGCAATGTGTGTGGAAACAATTTTTACATGGACATGGCTGATGACAAACTTCTGTATAAAAACAGTAAGGAGGGGCATTCTTGTGACATGCAGAGTGGTAGCAGGCAGTTGTTTTCTCCCAGTTGTCTGTCCCAGATGTACTGATTCATTTCCTGCTTAAGATAAAGGCCTCAAAAATTATAGAGGTGAAGAATAAGGCCTGAATTCCTTCTTGGCCCTGTTAGAGAGAGCTAAGTGACAGGTTTGGTGGGCACAAACAGGTTTTAGAACCTGAAGAGTTCAAAAGACAATGTATTTGGCAATCATCCTCACAGAACCATTTCTTAGGCACATATACATTTGTGTCTATGTTCACGAATACTAGGATGTTTTTAAATCATAGATTTATAAATGTGCTTACATATGGGTATGGACACATTATGTATATGTACAGCAGGCTCACATATATCTTTCCACTTGTATGTTCGTAAAGATGAAAAATGTGGAAACAAGCCCTTTTGCATATTGTCACCTTTGCATATCACTCATGCAAATACATTATAATAAAACAAATGTATATGTGTAGGGAAGGGCGTGTATATATGTGTGTTTTCATACATCATATGGAATACACATATGTTTTCATCAGCACTCACTTTGGGCATGAATGAATGAATGCTCATCATCTGTTTGAACAAGTTCACATTCTGTTTACAGGCACTCAACCACTTACATGTGCATATGCATAGGTATATCTGCACATTTTCACACATGCACACTGTCCTCCTACATGCTTTTTCTGCATCCACAGACAGCATGTGCACATGCACTTGCATACATTGCTGCCTGGCACCATAGAAGATGCTGTGATCAAAGAACTTGCACACTTCTTTCCAAGATGCATAACAGACAGCCCTGATTTGTTCTTAGCTAACTACCTCCCCAGGCTGCTGAGAGAAGGGGTCCTAGGTCCTGGGCATGGGTGAGACCCTTTTGCTGATGCATGCACAGCTGTGCACCAGCATGTGGAGATGTCAGGATAATTTAGCAGGTGGCCTCGTTACTCCTAGATCTGTCACCATGGTAACGTGTTTTTTTCTTTAAAAAATGTACAGTGCCAAGAGGAGGAAGATGGCTGACAAAATTCTCCCTCAGAGGGTGAGTCGCTTTCATTTCCTATTCCCTTCACAATCAGTTCAGGATCTTAGTGTAATTAGAGGGGTTTTAGAAAATACTTTCACTTTTTGTTTAAAAATCTAATTAAAAAGTAAGTAGGCAGTGGGTAAAAGTCTCGAGAGCAAGGCTGGGGCTGGAGCTGGGGGCTGGGAGTGTGGAGCACAGCCGGCCTGTGCCGGCCTCGTGCCCTGGGTTAGCCGAGCCAGCACTGCCACTTGCTGGATGGACAGTGGTGCTGGGCTGCGAAGTATAGACTTGACGCTGTGGCCCTCTGGGTCTTAAGGATGTTTTTGATCAAATGTTGAGGCTAGCCAAAAGGTAGTTCAGGGCACAGCTGTGCCTATAGGAGATGAGCTCGTTCTCAGGTCTCTCTGGCCCAGTAGAGCTGCCAGGTTCTAATTTCTGTGGTTGTGTCCTAGTAGGACTCCAGTGAACCCATGTAAACAACAGAGTTCAAGGGGCCTGCATTGTCCAGAGAGTTTTTAATTCTCTTATCCCTGGGGATATGGCTAGCTTTTAGTGTCTGCCTATGCTTGATCCTCAGCGCTTAAATCTTCTACTTTGTAAACATCAGAATTTCTCTCTGCTCTTCTTCTTTTTCATTATTCCCAGATGTTTCCTTTCCTGTGTCCTCTTCTGTACAGTTCCCCCCAAACCTACTTGGTCCCAAAATGCAAGCTTCCTTAGTCTTCAAAACACACACCCTTGTCACATCCTAGACCCAGTTTCTTTAGCTTCTGGTGCTTTCTTTTTCTGGAGTCAAAATCACTTCGTCAGGTGTGTAGATCTCCATGTCCTTTCCAAGGCTACCTCTCCACTGCTAGTGTAAACCCAAACTTGCCAGTAACCTCCACATTCTCTCTGTGACATTCTGCAGGTGCCTAGTGCCAGCTTTCTGAGGAGGTGAGCCCACTCTGGTATTCCTCATGCCATATCATCATTTCTTGTGATTCCAACCACCCTTTGAAAGCACAGCCTCTCATAGCTTAGCCATTAGTTCTTTCATGCTGCTGTATTGGAAGGACTAAGCTACAGTTAAATCCAGAATTTTGAACTACTTGCAGCCTCCATGGTATTTGTATTAAAGCTATTCCTGCATTTCTGTATCTTGCTTGGAGTCTCTACTTTCTTAGAATGAAAACTACATTTCTTGTGCTGTCAGTTCTGTCTGTCCCACACGCACTGTTTTCACAAAACACTGTACATCCTCTGTGGTGAGGCTGTCGCTTTAAATATATGTCCATTTCAAGGATATTCCCCCCCCCCCCCGTCTGGTGCCTTTCTAAGATAAAAAGGTTTTGCTCACAGCAGAGGTAACCAAAGTTTTCTGGCAACAGAAGACTTGGGCCTCTGTTTATCAGATTCATGGTAATTCTTTAATAGATAGAGCCTTATTCAAATATGCCAAAAACCTGTACAGATGCTAGCACCTTTCAGGATCATGCTGTTACCAAGTTTTCTTGCCTTTCAGTATCTTTGTTGCTGTCAGTCAATAATTTTAATTGATGGAGTGATAAGGCAACACAAAGTGGTGGAGTTCTGTCTGCAATGGAGTTTTTATCAGTGCAGCTGGAGTGTTGGTATCAGTGGTGTGATGTTGTGTTTGGATTAAGGTACTCCATTAGGCTGCAGTCAGTGTATCAGAACCTCCTTATGCTCACCATTCATGGGATGGGAAAATGCTGTGTGCATCGATGTCCTGTCAAATGGAAGATTTGCACCGGTGGCTGTGGAATGTGTGTGGAACACAGGGTAAAACTTCCAACTTTCCAGAGCTACTTCTGGTGTATTTTCCAGCCAGTCAGCCTCTGTTACCGACAGACCTTGTGCAGACTCTTGCTTTGTGTTTTCTGGGAACTGTGAAGGGGAGAGGGGAAGATAATAAATAAAATTTAATCTTGCAAACCATCTTATGTAATAGTGGAAAAGGAGGTGGGTTCTTAGTGTTACTTGCTGTGATAGTGAGTCAGGCAGTTGGCACAGATAATCTGCTGCTGGACTTCCAGGTTCTCTGATCAAGCTTATGCTATAGCACTGGAACGTATTCCTGGTTGGGTAGGGTTATTCAGCAGCTACAGATCAGCTATTTGACAAGGATTTAATTTTGATGGACATAATAATATGAGAAAGTTCAACATAACAAACTATTGCATGTAGGAAGATAGGATTATGGAATTGCATGGGACCTCTTCACACATACAGTCTGGTTCCCTTTGTCATGGAAGCCATGACACAGTTGTTGCCTCAACTTACTTGGGTTCCTTACTTCTCAGATACTTTAGATTTGTCAGGTTTTTGTTGTTTGGGTTTTTTTTTTCTTTCTTGCTATGCTAAAGGCAAGCACTTTTAGTTTACCAGGTAAGATGGGCTCATCACAATTCTAATCCTCGCAGTCCTTCATTACATCTATTCCAGGTTAAATTCGCCTCTTTCGATCCTCTTTAAATCTACCTCTCAGGAGGCCAGAACCATATGCAGTAGTACAGATTACCAGTATCACCAGTGCTTGAATGCCACTAATGCATTTTTATTTCTAGTAGAAATAGCTAGTAATGCAGATTGGGATTGTTTTTAATTTTTATGGCCTTGACACATTGATACAGCATATGGTCATTCTGTGATTGACTAATACTCACAAGTATTTCTGCTTTCTATTATTTGCAACTGATGAATTCCTGTATTATGGCAGGAATTATGGGTATAGACTCTGAGGAACATGATCTTGTGCTTTGTAATGCTGTATTTCATCCTGTTTCTATTATACAGTTCTCAGTTTCCTTACGTTCTGTGTACTGTCCTCTGCCTTGTACTGACAGTGCCACCCAAATTTGTCATTTTAAGTTTTGCTATCATACTTCTCTTTCTTATGCTGGAGCTATTAATGTATATACCTAAATAAAATTAGTTTCAAAAATGGTTCGTGAAGCCCTTCCTGCTTAATACTTTTTTCTATGCCAGTTCTTTATCACAGATTGTTCTTATTCTGTTCCCTATTTTCAGTCTTAAGTAGTGGTTCCCTTCAGGACTGCATGTCAAATGCTTTACTTAAATGCAAGTTGATTTGATCTACTGCGTATCTTTTGTCTAAAATACAATTTTAATTAAAAGAAAGGCTTGGTTAAGCCCAGGGTAACATACCATAATGTAACAAGGCAGCATTTTTTATGGTGTATTTAGTGTTAACTCCAGTTCTGTGCAGCAGGCTATACCTAACCCCATTTTCCTTATCTCTGGATCCTTCCCTTGTCCTCAGGCCACTGAAATGCTCATTCAATTTTGGAAAAGTTCATAGGCATCTTCATTCATAGCTGAGGACCTAGATCTCTGGAGCTGATGTGGCCTGTGTGACCCAAGTCTGGCAATTGTGCCTCAAGTCGACCTCAGGCCGCAAACTCTGTAGAGAACCATGACTGCATATCAGACCTAGCCTCCTTTTGCTCCAGGCTTTGTTTCCTCATTACTTCTGGTCAGTGTCTTATTTTCTTTTAGTTCTGAGTCATTACATTTTTTCACTGTTCTGTTTCTTCAGCTTCCTTGCCTACCCATTCTGATGCAAGAATCTCAGCTGAAAATCATTCTGACTTCATAGCTGTGTTTCTTTTTTTCGTCATTTAACTTGCTGAGTGGAGTGCAACTTTGAAGCAGCTAGCTGCTTCTCCTTAAATAGCATGCTTGTCACTTAATATTGGCTACTGTTCTTCTTACTGGGCCCCAAATTCCCATGAGAACTTTTTGTCTAGCTGTGTTGACAGGTTTTTGTACAGCTGTCCTCTCCTTTTCATCCCTCTACTTCATTCTCCTTTACACAAATATTCAGTCAGCTCCTGCTGCCATTCACAGACAACCATATAAGATTCTCTGCACAGATCCCGTACCATAATAGCTGTCCTGTTGGTTTTCGGTCACTACATGGCTGTTGCCCACCTCTTTCTCCATCCGAACCAATTAAGAGGTGAGGAACACCTGGATCTGCTATTCACTCATAAGAAAAAAAATAGTTAGGCATGTGCTAATCAGTGGCAGCCTTGAATGTAGCAACAAGTTCAAGATCTTGAAGGAATGAGGGAGGAAACTAGTGTAATACAGATTCTGGACTTCAGACAAGCAGAGCTTGGGTTATTCGGGGAACTGGTAAGTATGATTCCATGGGAAGTAGCTCCAAAGGGCACAGTGTCGTATAAAAGCTTGCAGGTCTTTAAGGACCCTCCAAGCACAAGAGCAGTCTGTCTTGATATGCAGGAAAATGAGCAGATTTATGAGGAACCCTGCTTAACTAAGCAGGGAGCTCATGGTTGAGGTCCCAACATCAAAAGGCAATATATAAGAGGTGGAAGCAGGGATAGGCTACAAAAGGGGAATTTAGAAATTTTACCTGGACATAAGTATCAGGAAAGTCAAAGCTCAGCTGGAGTTGAGATTTCCAAGGGTTGTCAAAGGCAGCAAGAAAAGCTTCTACTGTTACACTTGTAATAAAAGGC
Source organism: Psittacus erithacus (assembly GCA_009867235.2). NCBI lineage: Eukaryota > Metazoa > Chordata > Aves > Psittaciformes > Psittacidae > Psittacus > Psittacus erithacus. The sequence continues at coordinate 48,733 of WYDI02037274.1, read as the reverse complement.
TGACCATGGAAAATGTGTACCTGATGCTGAGTGGTCTGGGTGATACAGTGACTACAGAGACATACTAAGTCTGAAGTTTTCAAAGTTGCCTTTGTCTCAGTCTGCGCTAACAATGTCTTCCATACCTCTGTGATCTTTGAACATGTTCAAGAGGAACAGTCAGCAATGGACAGGGATTACTGGAGAAAAAGTCTCCCAGTGACTAGAAAAAGGCAGTCGTTGCACCCATCTTTGCAAAAGGCTGAAAGATCAGTTCCGGGAACTGCAGCCAATTGGCCTCACTTTGGTCTCTGGGAAAATCACAGAGCAACTGCTCTTTGAAACACATTTCTGAACACGTAAAGGAGAAGAAGGTAATAGGGAACAATGAGCATGGATTTACTGAGGGTGAATCATGCTTGACGAACCTGATTGCATCCTCTGATAAAATTACTGGGTCTGTGAGCAAGAGGTAGTGGTGGATATAATTTACTTTGGCTTTAGCAAAGTTTTCAACACTGTCTCCCATAATAGACTTGTATCCAAGCCAACTTGGTCTGAATGGATGGACAGCCATCTGGCTGGATGATTTGGCTTAAAGGATGGTGGCTAATGTGTTGTGCTCTGCTGAGAAGACAGTGCCAGGCTGGGGGGGTTCTGTCTTGGCAGCTGTTAGGTTTAGCGTCTTTATCAGTGACGTGGAGGAAGCAGGGGAGTACTTGCTTATAAAAGTTGCAGATGACATCAAGTCATGGAGAAGGGGGGAGCCAGCCAATATACCTGGGGACAGGCTGCCATTTAGGGGAAGCTGGAATGAACTGGTGGAACTTCATGAAATTTGGTGAGGTCAGATGCATGGTTCTTGGGAAAGTAGGGAGCACTAAGCATTTGCTGGTGCTACCTGGCTGGGAGTACCTCTGCTGGAAAGGCCATGGAGGCCCTGGTGGACGGTGAGCTGAGCGTGCACAAGTGTGCCCTGGCAGCAAAAATGACTTAACAGCATCCTGGGCTGTATGAACAAGAGCACAGCCAAGAGGCTGAAGGACTTGATTATCTCAGTACTTGGTAGCTCGCAGCTAGAGCACTGTGTTTAGTTTTAAACATTAAAAAAAGTTGACAAACTGGACTGACTTTAGTGAAGGTCTGTCATGTTGGTCAGAGGGCTGGTTCAGCACATGAGGAGAGACTGAGAAAACTGTCCTTGTTCAGCTGGAGGAAGGATGTCTCTGAGGGGATCTAACAGCAGCTTTCCAGCTTCTAAGAGAGGATGGTCAAGACGATGAAGGCAAGCTTTTCAGTGAAGCATGACAGGAGAATGACAGCCATCAAGCATAAGCTGAAACAGTACAGGAGCTGGCTATATGTATGGAGAAACTTTTTCACAAGAGGACAATCAAGTATTGGAACCCAGAGAGGTTGTGGAATCTTTCAAAACACAACATAACATCATTGTTGATGCTGCTTTGGGAAGAAAGTTGGACTAGAGATCTCCCAACATCCCTTTAAGCTGGTGTCTGTGATCCAGCTGCTGTTCCATAGAGCATCTCTAGCAGAAGTCTGCAGGAATGTTGCTTTCATATGCCATCTGACTCCCTGCTCTAGAGTGGATGCTTTCCAAGATGATTGCCTTTGTTGTCACATCTCCAGTTGTTTCTTTGGACTGCATGCCTCAGAGGTTTGGCTAGGTCATAGATGCTGCCCAGCCACTGAACATAAAGGAGCTACTGAATTGCTGTTACTAGAACTCTGAGAGTAAGTCATAAGGAAGCCTCATAATCCTAATTCATAGATGTGACTTATAGCCTTGTTTTACATAATTAAATATTCAAATATAAACAGTGTGGAGCTTAGGTGCTTAGATGCATTGCTTCTATTTGCCCACATTAGTCAGTGCTCGTAACTGATTACCAAGAGTGGCTGATGAAAAACTTGCTTAGCTGTTGCTTGTAGTGTTGCAGGATCCTTGTGGCTTTGAATGGTATCTGCATGTGGCCATAAAATTCAGAATAACACAGGTTTTAATTGCTTTTGTCATATTCCTGGACTGTATCATTGGCTCTGAGGTAGCCAGTCAGAAATCTTCCCTGAAACACTACCTCTTAGGGATCAAGACTTGCAAGATGGCACAGAGTTAGAATTTCTAAGGAGTGTCAGCCCTTACCTATCCTTCTTTGACTACCATAGACGCCTCAACAGTAGATTTTGTCAATATGCTATAGGCTAAAGTTTCTTAGCACCGAAACTGTTCAGTAGTTGTTAATTCAGACTTTAGTCATTGTCACCTGTGAAAATGCTGCCTTCGGAATACTCTTTTTTGATATATCTAGGTTGTGTGCATCTGCTGTAGGTAGCAAAAAAATTGGCCTAAGAATTGGGCTTGTCAGGCTTGGGGAGCAAGGGCCTTGTCTTCTGTTATCTGTCTCCAAGATGGAAATTACAGGCTGGCCTAATTCTAAGGAAATGGCCAAAGCTCTATCTGTTAGTGTCTGATGGTTTGGGATTTTTTATTTTAAAAAAAAAAACAAAACAAAACACCAAAAACTAGTTGCTGGAGCTGTTTTGTTTGTCCCTGCTCAGGTAATGAGGAATTCAATCATTCCTACCTGAAGTGGATCTCATTTATTTATTTTTTTTCTGGGACCTGTAATGATAGCCAACTTTCACTTGGAAAGAAACATCAATCTGAAGGGCACACTCTTATGTACCTGGTTTTTGGTGGTGGTGGTGGGTTGGGGTTTTTTGTTTTTGTTTTTTTTTTGGGGGGGTGTGTGCATGGAGGGGGGGTTGGGTTGGTTTTTATTATCTTTAGTTTAAACTAAAGTTATGCAGGTCACAGCATGGTGTCTGTCTGCTACATACAATCTGCCTGATCAAGGAGACAAAGGCTTTCTTAGACATCTGGAAGAAGCCCCATGGTTGCAGGCACTCATACTCACAGGAAAGCTTTTACCACCCTGACTTCTGCTTTGAGGACAGCAGCACTGGGCACAAGCACTACAGGAGATTCCTGGATCAGATTTAGGGCCATTTCTTGACACAGGCAGTCAGCAAGCCAACAAGGCAAGATGCTCTGCTGAACCCATTACTCACAAAGAAGGAAGAACTGGTTGGGGATATGAAGGTCATGGAGGACAAAGGGACTCAGAGAAGCTGGCTGAACTTCCAAGGACAACCTTTTCAAAGCAAAGGGGAATGATCAGACCAGAGTGCAGAAAGTTGAGCAGGCTTGGCAGGAGGTCAGCAGAGTCAAGCAGGGAATTCTGGACTGGCTTCAAATGCAAAGAAGGAGTTCATAGAGGTGTGAGCAGGACTGGCCTACCCAGCAGGAACAGCGCAACGGTGCTCAAGCATGCAAGTCTGAAATTAGGAAAGTCAAAGCTCAGCTAGAATTGAACCTAGGAATGGATGCAGTGGGCAACAGGAAAGCCTTCTGCAAGTGGATCAGCAGGAGAAGGAAGACTAAGGAAAACGCATTTTTGGTCTGGTTCTGCTGCTCATGTCAAAAAGCCATGGAAAAGGCCAAGGCACTCAGTGTTGTCTTTGCCCCTGTTTCTCCTGGTAAGCCCTGTCCCCAGGCCTCCTAGGTCCCTGAGCCTATATCAGAGTCAGAGTACAGCTGTTCAGAAGGACCTTGACAGGCTGCAGAAACAGGGTGGCCATTCAGCTTGTAGAGTTCAACACAGGCAAACAGAGAGTTCTGCTCCTGGAACATAATAGCACCATGCAATGGTACAGGTGGGCAACAACTGGGTAGAAAGCAGCTTGACAGGAGAGGACCCTGGGGGTCCTCATGGACAAGCAGAGAATGAGTCTGTGAGGTAAGCCAGCTGTGACAAAAAACAGTTGCAAAATGGGCTGTATTAGCACAAGTGTTGTCATCAAGTTGAGGAAAGAAGCTACTCTTTGCTATGCCACACTTGCGAAACTGTGTCTGGACTTGTGGGCAGAGGACCACAGAGATGTGATACCTTGGTGTGAGGCTCTCAGAAGACCATGAAGAACATGCTTACCAAGAGAAGCTGCAAGAGCTGGGTTTGTCCAGCCTTGATAAGAGAAGGTGAGAGACTACTGGTGAGTGTCACTGCTGTGTGGGATGATCAAGGAAAAGACAGAGCCAGCCTCCTCTTGGAGGCGCACAACAGTAGGATGCACAACAAAACATTGGAACAGGTTGCCAAAAGATGCTGTGGGATGTCCATCCTTGGTTAGAGACATTCAGAACCCGACTGGACAAGGCCCTGAGTAACCTGATGTAATTTGAACCTGTTTTATGCAACAGCTGGTCTGCAGGACTTCCAGAGATCTTTCTGATCCAAATTATTTTGGGTTTCCTGAGGCTTAAACAGTTGTCCACCACATCATGGCTTTGCCAGATATTCTGTGAATCCTTTGTGTGTTTGAGGACTCTTCATCAACATAACTCCAGAAGTTCAAACAGATTGCTGCTAGGATGTGGGTGACTTTGGTGTTTGTCTTTTGTTGGAGAGAGCTGTGATAGGTGCATCTGATGTGTGTTGACTAGCGAAGAAGTACCAACTGCCTTGACACTGAAGATTTGGGGAGATAAGAAAGGCTGAACTGCATGTAGACTCTTTTCTACTATACAGCAGTACTCTTATCAGAGCTCCACCTGAAGAAACTCAAATTCTGTCAGAATTCAGTATCCTGCAATGTTAAGTTTATAGTGGAATGGATTATACTCTTGTCAGCAGGAAAGATTACACATACAGTCATGCTGGATGTCAGTGAGGCTCACACAGATCTATTTCTTAGGTTTGCTGGTGGCCACACTTCACCTGGGGATGCTAATGAAAGCCCAAACAACCCGTTTTAGAAAACTTCCTATGCCAGAGATGGATTTCCTAGCTCCTATGTTTTCTGATGGCAGAAATCACAGAAATGATTACTGTGTTTATTTTTCAAAACAGAGGAAACTAACCTGTTTGCTTTATGGGAATATTGGAGACCTATGTTTTGTAGTCTGTTTCTGTAGTGTTAAGAGCATGGGAGATGGCTTTGTTCTTTCCAGAAATGGGAAATCTCGCATCCATTTCTCTTTATGTCTCTGCTTCTGGTTGTGTCAATGAGAGAAACACAAGGAAACCTCTGTCTCCAGCTTAAGCTCAGGTTTTCCATCACTGACAGATTTTTCTTTTTTTCTGTCATTTACTATCAGTATTCTTGTCTGTTCTTTATGGTCTGCGTACTTGTATAATCAGCTCGTTATAGCTGTATGAAGAGGTGTATTTAATTCTACTAGAGAGTGGCAAGCCTTCTTATGGAAAACTTTGGAAAGAAAGAACACATATTTGATCTTCTGGGAGAAGACCAAAAGTACTAATTTGTTTTGAGTGTCATGTGACTAGTCTGATGCTATCATGAGAACTTACTGCTACTTCGGTTTGGTTTTGTTTAACTTTTACATGACAGGCCTGAGGATTTTCTTGTAAGTAAGAGCATGTGTATTTAAAATCACTAGTAACAAAATACTCCCTGCAGTCATTGTCACATTTTTTCAATATCTGGTTACACTTATTCCTAAGAACTTTCACTTTATTTCTCATCTGAGCTAAATCAACTGGCTTCATGACACCTTGTATTATAAAGGGTGTTTTCCTGTCTGCTAATCATCTCAATAGCTTTTCTCAGATTTTTCTTGAGTTTGTCAGTAGATTTCTTCATTTGTGACTCTAGTGGTTTTTTAGTGATTATGTTACTGCCAAGCATGGCAGTAATTATAAAATCCTTACTTGTACTCTGTGTCTTCCTGCTTATGTATTTAAGAACTGCACTGGCCACTTTAGTCTACAGTGGTGGTCTGGGACATTGTTTCTTCCCTTACCATTTCCTATTGTTCTGAGCTATTGTTTCCTTCTCTATCATTTCCTATTGTTCTGGGCTGTTGTTTCCTACCCTACTGTTTCCTAAGTTCTTACAAGATTCCCTGGGAAGCAGTGAAAGTCCCCCTGATGTAGCTATGTCCTACATCCTTTGCTTCTAGGCTGTTGTTTTGTTTTGGGGTCTTTTTTTGTTTTTTGTTTGTATTCAGTTATTTGTATTGTTTTCTTTCTGTCAGATCACCATGGTATGTATCCATATCCCTGTCCTTTTCTTTATTTCTGATTTCCCTGTCCTGTGTCACTTGTAGGTTCTGTTTGTTACATTCAGGTTAAATTAGAAGAGTCACAGAACCCTTCTTCTTCTTTATACCTTGCATCTTTGTCTGTTTGCTGCTGCTCATGCAGATGATTTCATTAACTTATCCACAGTGAGTTTCAGTCACTTTCATTAGTAGCCATGGTCTCATTAGTACTGCCAGTGCAGAGAAATTACTTACTTCATTGTGCATTCTGTTGTGGTTGTTCAGTATTGCAGCTCAGCTGTCACCATGCAGCTCCATCAGCAAACTTGGAAAAAGTCTTTTCTGAAATGTCCTACAGTCTTTTCAGGTCGTGATTAACTAAAAATTTTACAGCTTTTAATGCATTTATGTCTCTTGTCCACTTCCGGATCATTTTAATAAAAATGCTGAGTCAAAGTAGAGGAAAGATGTGAGGTTTTGTGTATCATTTGTCCACAATGAAGATGGAATCTTTGTTTTAATGCCTTTTTTCAGCTTTCTTGGACAACACATGTCCAGTACTTGCTTTTTATCTGTGTGTCACTGGGAATTCCACAAAAAGTTCTTGTGAAGGATTGTATCCCTAAGAACCACTTGAAAGTCTAAATTATCTGTTTCATTTTTTCCATTATTTCTGGCATCTTTAAGGAATGGATGGGACATAATTTTCTTGCAGGAGTGATATGGCTAGGTCTCTTGATATTTAGAAGACTAAATTTGGAATTCACATGATGCTTTTTACTACTCTTCCAGCCACAGTAATGATAAGCTTGGAATGGATGCACAAGATCAGTTTTGACATAATGTGTATCTTTCTCTATAGCCTTGGAGACTGAAGCAGAGTTGTTTCTTTGGTGTACTTGAGAGAGTTTAGTCTAGACTTAAATGTCCATGACTCTATATTTCTTAACTAGGAAATGTTCATGGCATTCAGCTTAAGACATTGTAGGGAAATCAGAGTAAAGCTCTTAAATCTTGCTTGTGTCTTTTAGCTGCACATAACAAGCTTGTCTGTCCTAGTTCCACATTTCTTCTTTGCTTTAATTCAAAATACAGCTTAACTTCCTGGTTTTGCTCCCATAACTCCATGACTATAAACAGATAAATATTTTATCTCATGAAACTCTTTCCTTAGCTAATATTTATTTGGTAATGAGATAGCCAGAATGAAGGTAACATTCTAAATAAATTTACAAATGCACCATTCCTCAACACAATTACATTATTAGGATGATGATGGTTTTAATGGAGTTGAGGCTAAGTAAGGGATAGGACTAGGAGTTAATGGGATATCAAAGTAAAAAGAGAAGGAATAAATTTTTGAATTAGAATACAGTTTTTTTTAGGGTTGGGAAGTGAGGACTGAGCATTCTGCCTCTGTGCTAAGGATTGCTGCATTAGGTGACTGCTGTAGGTGCAGAAGAGAAGAGGAGAATGCAGTTCTGTTGTTTACACAATATTTTTCTTATGTATTCTTCTCTGCTTGACAGCTTCCAAGTTCAGTTAGGGATCACTCACAGCCATTCCACTTCTTGGTGACAGGCAGACAGCAAAATACAAATTCAGAGTTGGGGAATCTCTCTTCCCTTCTGGAAGATTTCCTGCTCTCTAGATGAGGAAGAATCTTTTTGTTCCCTGCATGGGCTTCTTTTGCTCTCTCTGTTAAGTTTTACATTGTTTAAGAAGATCCTTATACCTCTACCTAAGTGAAGACATCTGAGCACTTTGATGCTGTGTGCAGCTTTGTAAAAAATAAATCTTCTCCAGCAAGCCTGCCTTCTTCTGAGGGGATCACAGCATTCTTTGATTAACAGAAATTGTGTTGATACTATTGGATTTCTTCAAGCCATTTGATCTGTTATCAATAAGGTCTTAAGTAAAAATCTTACAGCATAAGTAACACTATCAGTTACCTTAAGTTAAAAAGTCCCTCACTGTCAATTTGGAGACATGGGAGTGAACGGGTCATTTCCAGTGCTGCTGCCCTCAAAGTGGATGTCAACGTGGTTAAAGTTTTCCCATGAGAATGAGGGCCTGCAACCGTGGGGCTTCTTCCAGATGTCTCAGAAGGGCTTTGTCTCCTTCTTGATCAGGTGGTTTGTAGGAGATGCCCCTTGCAGTGTCACCAGCTCCTGTGCAACTCTCAGCATTTGGATGAAGCCTTACCTAGTGTGCAGCCGCTTGTAATTGCCTTCCAAGCTGTCATACTCTGCCATTCATAGACATTATCCCGTGATACTTTTCATATTCCAGAAATGAAGTGTTGCAGCTGTTCCCTGGTTTCTGTTTCTGTTTGATAAGCCTTGCACATTTGTTTGCAGGCAGACGTGGTGGGGCCTCTACATTGTGCTGTTTTTACAAGGAAATGGTGAGAGCATCTCCCATCCTGCTGTTCCCTGCACACTGTCCTTATTGCCCCCACTTACAGTTTTTCCATTCTTTTATCACCATGAATAAATAATCCATGGAAATCAAGGATAAAGGTGGATAATTTAATATGTTATTCTTGATTTTAAAATTTTTGAAACATTTGTATTTTCACAATAGGAAAAAAAAAACCCTGACCTCTAGAAAGACATTATCTTACTAATGATAATAATAATCTATTCCTGTTACCCATATAATTCTAACCTAAGGTTTAACATACATGCTTCAAAACTCAGATGATGGGATACTGCTACTAGGTGCTTGTTGTAGTTTCTTGAAATAGATATAGGCTAGAATAGAGAATTCAGATCTTAAAATACTCCATATGCATTCATAGTTAGAACTTTTGTAGAAGAGCAGTGGCTTTAATGGAGCTATGAACTTTTCAGTTAGGGTAAACCATGCAACAGGAAGGAATTAGGCAGATTCTTATCACATAAACACAGAGATAATTGAGGTTTGCTTACTTATGAAGAAGACTGAAAAAAATAATTATGTACTACTGGCTGGAGTGTAAGAGTACCTTTATCGTTTTGAGCTAAGATGTACCAGAAACAAATTCTTCATTGTGATGCAATATTTCTAGGGCTCCCCTGTAATTTTCCTATCAGTCTTGAGAGAAATTGGGGAAGAGTGTGGAATGGTAACATTGTGATGCCTCCAAAAGATTATTCCAATTGTAGTGTGAGAGGGCAAAAGACTGTAAGAGCAGCCCAAAGTAGCCTGGATGGACCTTTGATCTAGCTCAGTATCCCATCTTCACTGTGATCATATCACATATCTACAGAAGAATACAAACACAGGCAAGTGCAATTGTTCTCCCCGTTACTCTTCCAAACTTCAGCCATTTGCGGTTCAAGGAATTATATGCAGTATTATCTTTGTTGTATTTATGCTTTCTTAACATCGTATAATTTTTAATATCCAGTTTTGTTATAGTTTTGAATACCCTTTCACTTTCATGTGGTAAGATGTAAAAGTGTGAAATAGAAATACTTATTGACGATTACTACTGTTTCTACAAGCTTCTTAGAAATTTCATTAGATCTTGGGTCCAGTGCCCTGCAAACTAGCTGGAAAGCTATCACAGCTGTAGTATATGCTTAATCTTGAGGGCTGTGTAGGCCAGCAACCTGCTTCATTGTGTGCCTTCATGAACTGAAGCTATTTTTTTAGGTTAAGAATTTTTAATTGACTGCAGTACAGCATGAATTATTTCTTCTATGCAGAAGGAACTGAGGAATCTGTTCTCTGTGTGACAGGATAAAAGCATTGGGGTATTTTGTTGGGTCCAAGGATTTGTATTCTGTGTGGGGAGGAAGTACTGCCTGACTGTCTTTATTCTGCAAGCTGTCTGGCAACTCCTTGATGTTTCCAGGGCAATGCTTGCTCTTTATGCTTCACTCTTAAAAATGTTCATGTTCTTTTATTATTTTGCTGATACTAAGACTTTGTGAAAGGATACAAGCAGTTAAAAATACAGAGGTTTAGCTAAAGCTGAACAGAGTTTTTGGCTCCGTGGTTTCTGCTTCTCCAAAAGTGTCAGTCCTGCTGTAAATAGAGCATCTCAAACAAACAAACAAATGAGGTTGAAAGAGGCATTTATTTGATAGTATTGATCAGTCTAAATACAGGAGAGAAGAATTGTTCCTCTTCAGGATGGAGAAGAAAAGTATTAAGGGAAATGTATGAGTAGGATGGAGAAGGTATGTAAGGAATGCCTTCCGACTGCTGCTCCAGCTACGCAAGAAGATGGCATCAAACGAAGCTAACAGATGGCAGGTTCAAAGCGAGCAAAAGGAGGTACTTCTTCACACATAGGTTCTGGAACGCCATGCCTCAGGCTGTTGTAGGTAGCAAAGGGCAACAACCTTCAAATGCTGTCAGAGACACAATGCTAGGATAGACGATGGTTGGGATGACCTCTTGCAATAGTTCTTGTGTCCTTGCAGAACAGGGTGAACAGGTGTATGCCTGTTGTCTCTTGCATAGGTGTTTGTGTCTTACATCAGATTAAAACTGTAGACTTCTGATTCTAAAGCAGAACAGGAATATGAACTACCTTTTAATTCCTATAGAACAGAAGTATTGCAAAGGTTAAATATTTTAGTTGTGTAGATGAAAGCTAGAGTGAATATTGTAGAAATAGACAAGGCGGTCCAGTACATCTGTTATAATTACTTACAGTTTCTTTCTTTTATGGTTTGCCTGCATGACTTACTTCCAATTAAGAAGAGACTCTTTCATGTAGGGGTGTACTTGCCCATTTCCAAGCTCTGATCATTAAGTCTTTCACCTAACCTATCACCTCCTCTGCTAACTTCTTTGGAAAAGGGGAAATAGAAATGGGGTTTATTAACTGAACTAATGAAGTTTAACTAGTGTATTGAAATACCAGTAAAAGTTGACAGGATCCTAAGTTGACACCTTATAGCCGGTCATGTTGAAACTTTGATGTGAAGTTCAATTTCATCTCAGCCAAGAAGATGTGTTGACTAAAGGGCAGTTTTTATTTATGATGGGTAACACTTGTTTTTAAAAAGTCAACATGAACATGCACCCTTATTTTTAGTCTAGAGAGAGCCAATACTTTTTTAGTTTAAACAGGACAAATTTGCTGTGCTTTGCTTTGCTAAGACCAGTGGCTCCCAGGCTGCCTGTAGCTAAACCTCACTTGAAAAAAAAAACCAACCAAAGATCCATGATTCGGGCCTTGTGGATTCAGCTTGGGTCTTCCAGAATTCATTAGTTTCTGTGCTCCAGCTTTATGGTCATATGCTTCTACTATGCCACTGAGACCTGCCCCACTAATTGGGAACTACTTTAGGGGTAACTCCTTTTTAAGCACATCTGTCAAAGGTCTGGGAAAGTGTCGATATTAATGCTCTAGAACATAGTAGAATCTTGCTTCTAGTGCTTGGATATTCCTTGCTTCTTTCTCAGATCCGGGAGCTGGTTCCTGAGTCCCAAGCCTACATGGATCTGTTGGCCTTTGAACGCAAACTAGACCAGACCATTATGCGGAAGCGTGTGGATATTCAGGAAGCGCTGAAGAGGCCAATGAAGGTATGTAATGAAAACTTTATACATTAAGTTAGGGTGAAAAAAATAATCCTTGTATTAAACGGCAGAATGATCTTCCCAGTAAAAGTCCTGTTAACAGGTCAGACAAAGCTCCTAAGAATAAGCAGCTGGGGAGCAGCATGCATTAAAAAGTGGTAGGGAAAATTCTGTGGATATTACCAGCTCTGTCTTCTGAAAGGCTTTAATAAGGAGAATAATAGGTTCTGGGTAAATAAACACTGGCTTTGGAACTTTTTATTAGAATGATTAAAAAGAAAGTAAGAGATTAGAGGGGTGTGCTAAAGAGATGTATTAAATTTCCTATTAGAATTCAGTCATAAGTTAAACTTGTGGAATAATAAAACATATAATGGGAAGAATGACTTACGGAAAAATTGTTAAAGATCCTGCAAAAATGTACACATTCACGTAGTCTGTAAAAGGATGATTTATGTAAGAATGGATGGCATTTTCTGCAATTTCTATTAGATTGAGCCCGGCACTTCACCATACATAATACCCTACTGAAATGGTCTTTTCCTAAGTTTTCTGAGTCTGTTCAACTGAATCACGGAAAAGTTTAGGTAGGTGGAAATTGGAAGTCATCTAATTCAACCTCCTGCTCAAAACAGGGCTGTCAAGGCCTTGCGGAATTTTGAAAATCTCTATGGATGGAAGTTTCACAGCCTCTTCAGGCAACCTGTTCCAATGTCTGGCCACTTTCATTGTGAAGAATTTCTTTTCATTTCTGTGACTGTATTGAATGCTCATACTCATTCATATAGTAAATCCTGTAGTATGAATAGTTTTGTAGCTGCATGTCTATTGTGAAGTAAAGCTGTCATTTTTGTCTGTACCAGAGTAATGGGTATCAGCCCAACTAAGATCAGGATTCCATCTTGTTTGTTACTGTACAGGTATGTGATAAGATGTGGAAGGCTATTACCTCTGATGTTTTTCCAGTTCATATATATGAAACAGGAAAAAAATTGGAAAGAATTAAGTTCCATTAACATATTTATAGATAGGAAGCGAAGTGTGGATGCTTTAAGTCACAAGTTTGTAGTCAAAAAGTGTTGTATATAGTAGATTAGACTGACTCTTGGAATAATTTGCCTCAGCTTCTTAATGTCTGTAGAACACCATTATTTTAAACTAGCTAGGAACTTGGCCATGTTTGAAAGTAATTGAAGGCTTAGACTTGCATTCTTAAATCTGCAGGAAGATGTTTATTCTGTGACAAACTCTTGAACTAGAGAGTTGACAAGTACGTGAGGTTCTAGCTCTGAATATCCAGAGACGTCTAGGGCTGTGTAATGGGGAAGAGTTTAGGAGGCACAGCACTCCACAGAAACTATAGACAGAAAATTCCATTTCCATCTAGGGCTCAGCAGACATTTTAAATATCAGTTACTCAGCCAGTTAACATCTAAAGAATGATCAATCAGATGTTTTTCAAATTCATGTCTAGACTTAGCATGTAGCAGCTGTGAAATTCAAGACCTGTCAAAAAAGAGCTAAGCCCAGATAATTTTGGGTTGTTATGATATTAAGTGTATTCATTTTATTATAGTTGGAGCATTAGTAACAGCAATAAAAGTTATCTCTACATTTCCATCTGCTATCAAAACTTTTGTAATTTTGAAATATTTGCCTTTAAAAAGTGGTTCCCAAGCTGGGATTGTAATCCTGATAAAAATTTAAATTTGTCTGAGGCATGTGATAATATGTAGGGAATATGCAGGACTGCTCTGAATTACCAGTTGTAATTGTACTTACCATATTGGTCACAGTGATTGTGTTGTAGCTAGAAACAGTCTTTGGCAGCCACAAGTTTATGGTCTACTGTTGCTGACTTTTTTTCTCTGAAGACTAACTATTCTGGAGAAATTTTAGGGAAAATGTTTCAAACACTTTTGATTGAGGACAGCATATAAAGTATGTTTGTCCTGTTGTTCCTACTTGGACATTCTGTGAACAGTTGCTCTGTTGAAACAGATGACAGCTGTGGCGTTGCTCAGAAAGCAAGGAGACTTGGGGCTTGTGAGGTTGTTTGAAGGGGGGGAAATGGCTTTTGCCACCTGCCAGCTCACTTTACCACTGTCAGCAACCCTTCTCAGTGCCCAGCTTATTCACTTCAGATGCTGCTTTGTCTTTTCTCTGCCTTTGGGTACTAGCATGTTCTCTTCTGTCAGTTCTGTGTTCTTGGGCTACATTCTCGTCTGCAGAGCAGTATTTGCTGCATGTCACTTGTTGCAAGAGTCCTTGCACTAAGTTTATGAAAAACTCATGCACTCAGAATTCCATACAGGACTTTTTAAGAGGGAGTCAGGCAGACAGGGCTGTTTGATTTCAGTGTGGCCAGAGGTACAGATATAGCAAGCTCCATGGCCTGAAGGAAACAGAAACCTCATGGCACAACTCCAGGCAAGTAGATGTCATGAAAGAAGAATGCATTACTGAAAATCTGGACAGCTAAGGCCATGGTGGACTTTGGGAGTGGGATTTACTTGGCTAAGTATAGACATCTACATTGTGTTTATTTATACATAAGCTTGTCACTCTGGACTCCCTTTATAGTCAAGAGATTTAGTCAGTGTGGGCAGTGGAGTTCAGGGCACTGTAAAGTAAACAGTAGTAGATGTTTAAAAGACTATAGATAAATCATGCCCTAAAAAGTGCCTGTTTCTCTCCATTGTATAAACCTGAGATAACTAGTTGTGGACATAAACGTAATTTTAAGACTGAGATGATTTTCATATCAAGGTTGCCTGGATGAGAGGAGAGCATCTAGTGACCCATCTCACAAGCAAGGCTCCTATTCCAAGCCCTGGCACCACAGATGATCTTTTTGTTTCACCCAAACAAGGGGCTGTCACTCTTTCACATTGAACTGGTGGGGGACATTGACCAGATCTGTGTGTAGTTGGAGTTCCTCAAACTAAATGCGCTTTCTCCACTTTGAGGTTTTAAGATAACTGAGAAATTGCTATTGGATTACTGGCAGAAGGAAATTTGCTTTTTTTTCTGAAACACCAAGGTTTCTGCATGATCCTCTACCCTCCAGGCAAACTGGTTGACTTTTATTTTCTTTTCTTTTTTTTGCTCAGTATGCCTTGTGGCCACAGCTCACTCAGATCTATATCTGAGCTCCGGAGTTCTGTTGTTCTAAGAGACTCTCATCTTTGGTGTGTACTGAGTTCTGTACCTGCAACACATATTCTTAGGGGCAGAAGAATTAATAGTATCTGGGGATTTTTGTGTCATACTCTGAACCCTACTGTCATTGAGGTCCTGGAATCAAACCTGTACTCACTTCAGTCAGCAAATGCAGTTGGTATCATTTACTCCAGCTTGAGCAAAGCATTTTATTCATTCTTCATGAGATGGTATGGAGAAAGAGATGGGGATTACTAAGGAAAATTTAAGGTAACTGAGAGAAGTGGCAGCTCTATCACTTTTTAGCTGTTGTAGATTCCCCTCTGTACTTTGACGTCTGTGGCACACAGGCAGTGTACTTCCTTTTCTGTGATTGTCATGTTGGACTTGGCACTGGCTGGGATTAAGTGGAGGAATTCCTGCTATAAAACACTTGCCAACTGATTTGAAATGTCATTAAAAGTGATGAGCAACAGAAAAGTCCTAGTATTGCTGCAGAAGACCGTGGTGACATCTGACTTGTTAAAGCTGGAATGCAGTGTCAAAATGAATGGTTCAAACTAGAATGATAATGTAGAAAAGCGCTTCTGGAACAACCTAGAGAAAGGCCGATTCACCTTGTGTATGTCACTTGGCTTTTATAGGTGAATACAAAAAGGAAAAAAGAGAGGGACTGGTAGTGGCTGCCTTTTAGGTGGGGGGGGGAGGAAAAGTATCCACAGTTAGGCTGAATGACAGTGTTGGCACGAGAACAAATGGGGAAAAGGTGCTTGAATAAATGTAATTGTCAGAGAAGACTCCAAGGAGGGGGAAAAAAGATTTCATTTTTGAAATTGTATCTTCATTGGTTCTGAAATGCATCACGTGATACAGACCTGTAACCTGGACTTCCTGTTGCTGCCAGCTCAGTGACCCCAGACCCCATCAAGTACTACCGTGGTTTTCATAAGATATTTTAAAGCTCTTCAGGGTAAATGTCTGCACAAGCCATTTGAAGTAGAAATATGTTGAAGGTAAAACAGAATTTATGGCAATTTAAATTTAAACAAAACAATATATCAAGGGAATTTTTTTAGGAATTTTCTCATCTTTATCATCAATGATAAAATTTACAAAATAAAAAAAAAAAGCCGAATAGGTTATAGTTTCCCGAAGTGTGAGGAGATCTGTCCGCAACAGATACATCCTCTAATTAGGATGTGGTTATAGGTAGGGAGAATTGGGTCATGGCTTGTGATTGTCCTTAGTCTCAACATGTATCTTGATCTGCAGTCACCTAATCTTTGAATGTCACCTCAGAGTCAGTGGCTTTTAGGTGAGTCCACTCCTTTCGGGTACCTTGAACTTGGCCCTTGGAGTTCCCAGGTTGTCTACTCTGGACTGATGTGGGGCTTCTTCTGTGTTATTATTGAGAGGGCTGAGTTGCCAATGGGACCACATCAACATGTGTTACTGCATTACTGGCTGGCTTGTTGCCTAGATAGTTACTTACTGGCAGAGCCTGTGCCCACAGCCTTACCATACTAAGCTGCTTTTAACTAGTTAGGACTGAGTCAAGTCATTGGATAAAAAGTTCCTCAGCCTTGACACAAATAGACAATAGTGTGTGTATTCTTAACCCATCACAAACTAGCTGAAGTATTTGATGAGAACATGATAAATCTTGTATGATCACCCTCCCTTTCCACATGCAGTGGTAATAGGAATTATGAGGCTTGTGTGGATCAGTGTCCTTACTAATAGTGACCAGTAACAGGATCACAGATTGGTTGGGGTTGAAGGGGACCTCTGGAGGTCACCTTATCCAACTCCCCTGCTCAAGCAGGGCTACCTAGAGCTGTTTATCCAGAACCTTGTCCAGATGGCTTTTGGTAGGACATCCCTGGGTAATGTGTTTAAAGGGAGTTTGTTTTGGTGAGGGATTTTTTTTGTTGTTGTTGGTTTTGTTTTAGTTGCAGGGGGTGGGGGGTGTGTTTGTTTCATTTTTAAGAGCTTTTGGCTTTGGTCCAACCCACTGGTAGTTCAAAAATAGACCAATTGTGACTAATTAATGTGCATATTTATGACCACTAGAGCAAGATACCAGAAATGTAATAGACATTTCATTGTGTCAAGTCTTCAAGTCAAGACTGGATATCCTTTAAAATGAGCTGCCCTGTTTGATGAATGATTAGGGCCTGTGTTGCGCAGGAAATTAAACTGAACAATAAAGTATCTTCTGCCTTAAAAATCTGCAAGTTCTAAATCTATGTTCTGTGACAGTGAGTTCTATGGGTTAGCTACATTATGCTTTGTATAGCATATATGACATACTTCCATTGATCAGGTTTGAATTTATGGTTTTGTGGCATAATTTTATGTGTTCTGCTTTTTGCGTTATGAGATAAGGAAAACACAAACACCGTATCTACTTCTTTAGGTCAGCCTATATTTTAAATACATCTTTCATGTTCTTTAATGTTCTCTTTTCTTAGGTAAAAAATTCAGTGCTCCCAATCACTGTAGAGAAAGAATAATTCAGTGCACCTAGCTATTCTTACCACCCATTAGTATCCACCTCTTCATTTTCTTCCTGAAAGAGTACAGTATACAACTGCCAGATAAGCTGCTGTAACTGATTTTTTTTTCATACTATTCTCCATTTTATTCCTCTATAACATTTGTTTGACTTTTTGGAGGTTTGCGGGGTTTTCTTTTGTTGAAGTTTTTCTATAACTGTCTACAGGTGTTCTTCATGTGTTAGTCCAATTTTGAACTCAGTAAATACTGGGTAGCTCCTTTTAGTATTCATTATACTTGTTTGTTCTACCAAGTCACTGATTTTCCTGCTTTAAGATGGCCATTTTTAAGTTCTTATCCCATCTTTTCTTGCCATGAGTTACCTAACTAATTTTATTTCTTCTACAAATTCTGACATATCTGATTGTTGCTACTCTGGGTGAGCGATACCTCTATATTCCAGTTCTGATGTGGACACTCCTTTTCATTTGATTCTTTCATAATGGTCAGACTTAAACACTTGTTATTTGTATACATTGTTCTTTTTGTGTCCTGATTTCTAGTCTCCATGCTACTTTATCTTCCCGGGTTCTTTTTCTTTCCTAAACAGGTTTTTGGGGGGTTTTTTGTGAGAAAAAGAAACAGTTACTCTATGTACAAATGCAGAAACACAATGGTAATCTTTCCTGTGCTTAATGCATGAGGTTTTATGCTGTGTTGATGTACACAGAAATCCATCCTTAAGATGTGCATAGAAAGCTGTTAATACAATACTGTTCCTAAGATCAACAGCCAGAGTTCTTTGATTCATCTTCTGGTAAGTTAGTTTGTTTGAAATCCCAAGCACAGTTTCTCTGGAAGTGTCCTGTAAGTACTGTGTCTTGCCTGAGAGGTCACTGAAGGAAACTTTAACTTCAGTGTTTGATGGAGATTTGTCTTGGGGGTATCACGCAGATCATAGTGTCTTCAGATTACTAGATTCTGATTTGAATTTTAAGGATATAATGCTAATGGAAACTTACAAAAAAAAAAAAAGGCAATATAAAGCAGAGGTAGTTTTCTGAAGAATTTGATGGATTTCCAGTGTTACACCTGTTTACTTAAACTGTGCTGATTTGTGTGAAGATGACATATAAGAACTTAGACAGAAAAAGATGTACTGCTGTTCCAGAATTCCTGTCAGCCTCCTTTTTAGATCTGTTTCATTCCACATGAGCTCTCCTGACAATTGTGCTGCTGTTGTAGCTGAGACCTTTGCCAGTAGTTCATTGCTGAGATGCCCAATCTTCTGTTACATATGCTGCTTTTTTTTTTTTTTTTCCTTTTTTTCAAGAAGAAATTTTAAGTGAAGTACAGTGCTTTTTGGAGAAGGCTTCTCTTTTTAATATGACTGCTATTTCAGGTTCATTTTGCTGAAGACAAGTCAAAGATACATCTTAAAGACGTGTATCTTACACTTAGGGAATAAGCAGATTAAGCATTTACTGATTTTTGTTCAAGAGGTTATTTGATTTGCAGTGTTGATCAGGTCTCTGTCAAGTTCCCCCCTGTTATTTTTTTCTTTGTGGGTGGTAAAGTTTCAGTGTGTGTGGAGAGATGAAATGTGATGCTTTCTTCTTGCCCTAGAACTGCAAGTTTTCTCTTTAGTTTTTGCTCCAAGGTACTGAGAATTCTACCAATAAAAATCAGGGCCACAGGTTTTGGTTGATTGCTTTTCTATTCTCTGGTAACCAACCATACACAGAGGAGAATTGATTTTAGATCTGTGCTATAATATGCATTGCTAAGAAATTTGCAGAATTTGTTGAAGGGCAGTGTCTTCTTCCTAAACTACATTGCACTGCTGTATTTAAGCTGCAAAATAACCTAGTTGCACATAACTGATGTTGTATCATTTCCTGCCTTGATGAGATGGAGATGGAAGAATACCTCACACTCAGAGCCTTCTGCATATGAACTTGACATTACTGTGGAAGCCAGGAGTACTGATAAGTGAACTGAGTGCAGTAATTTTGGGTGTGTATCTTCAACCAAGGGACTTTATGGTCTGTACAGTGGCTATAAAACCCCAGACAGTGCCATTTAGGTGTTCTTCTTAAGCAAACTTGAGTCTTGACTGTATCATTTCTGAGCTGACATCTTCCAAGGCTGATCATCCTTATGATGGCAGTATAGCTGTGAGTGCTGAAGTTGTTACTCACTGGACAGATCTCTTCAGGAGGAATTCAGACTATATTCTTCAATGTCTGCCAAAATCTTGCTTCATCAGATGAGATTGTAGTGTCTTAGCTTACAGGAGAAGAGTCATGGTACAAGAGAAGGAGCCTCCCTGTTGAAAGAAAACGTTCATTTGTAGAGCTATGGTTCTGATGTTTTGCTGAAGATGTACTTTCTTTAAATGCCACTGCTCAAAGTATGTATTACCACTGTTGGTGACAGGTGTATGTAGGGCAAGTTCAAGTGCCATTGTCTAGTTTCTAGAACTGGAAGAAGATAGTCAGCCCCCCAGAATGTCTGGTGCAGAGCTGCTCCCTGGTAGCTTTTATGAGAAGCCAGTGGTGCTGGCAACACTTAGACATGTGTAAGGAAGAAGAGGTAGTGGAAATTTTGGGAAAGGCAGAAAGAAGGAAAAATGGAGCAGCAACTCATAAGGGGACAAAAAGGACGTGAAAACATCGGCAGCTTCAGAAAGGTAGTTGTGGAGGCTTGGTTGTTTCTGGGTCAGTACGGTGTTATACAGAGGAGGACATGTTTGGCTGTTCAAGCAGTGTTCAGGGCCAAATGCCTCTTTCACAATTTTTCAGACTGCTTACCAGAAAGCCTTTGGCAGATCTGGCTGCACTCTGCAGGTCACATCTAGAGTTATGGCAGTTATGACAGTTGTGATGGCTGACACCTGTTTGCAGTTGCATTACTATGTAGGTTCCTGTTAAAGGATGGTAGCTCAGCTGTAGAAAGGAAGGCTAGTGTTTGTCATGTCCTGAGGTGTATTTGGCCTGGTAGAGCCCCTAGAGGGAGGGGAAGTTGTACCAGCTGAAGTGCAGGGTGGTGCAGTCAGCGAGGCAAAAAGGATGAGGGACTACCTCCTTAAAGTAAAATGCCAGAAGAAAAAAGCAGAAATTTAGTCTCCTGAAAGAAGGCAATAGCACAGTCATGGTTGGATCTTAAGTAATAAAAAGAGAGGATTCTCTGTGTCTCCCCAGAAATGACCCTACAGAATTTTCTGCAACCCCGGAAATAACAGAGTTGCTGGAATAAGAGCAAGCCTGAAGAAATGATCCATTTTCAAGGACATGTGAGCAGAGAAAACATGGTTTACAGAACTTTTTTTTTTTTTTTTTTAAATTCCATTTTACCTGGCAAAAGTGAGTTTTCCTTCTCTATGTTCCCTTACTCTGCTTGGTATTCTAATAAAGATTTCTAAGATTTTGAGTCTTTTTGAGTCTAAAGCTCATTTGGTGTTGGAGTCCTCTTGCAGCTGTGCAATTGCCCTGTTTAATTTCCTGATAAGTCAGAAGCAAGGATCTTTCTGTGGTTGCATTTAGAACATAATCACTGCCTTAATAATGTTGCAGATTTGCAGTACCTTTTGGACAAAAATCTGAAGACAACCCCCAGGACACAGGTTGCACATTTTGCTTGTTGGATAGAGTATCTTTGATTAGCAGAGACTAAAGGCTCGGCATTCCACAGTACTTACAGGTTGTCAGTAGTGTCTGTAATGTGCTGGAGTCAAAGACTAAATGCTTTTTGATCTAAAATCAAGGTACATAGAAAGTAGGGCAAAAGATAACTTTAGAGATAGCCATTATGTAGGATTTTTATTCATAATTACTATAGGTTTCTTTCTGGTGACAGTGTGAAGAAGTGTGCTGATTAATAGGGGTTACAGTGAGGAAATGATTAAGAGTTTGTTGTTCAGAAGAAAACACTGTACATTGAAGAGAGAAACAAAGAAAAGATATGCAGACTTGTGAGTTTTGCAGAGCAGGGAAAAGTATAGGGAGCCCAGCAGGAGACCAGTTCTGAAATGCAAGCTGCATCTGGCTTATGCATGACTTGAAAGAAAAATGATAAGGAGTTAGTGAAGGCAAACAGTGGAAAGTATCAAGGAGAGTTATTTTGCATTTTGGAGTGGAATTAGGCATTGTTACTAACTTGGTTTCAGGTGAATTATACCAGGCAGCTAGAGCCTGAAAGCTAGGAGAAAGAAAGACATCTACAATGCTCAGATTTGAATAAGGATGTTATTGCAGAGGATGATCTTAGTGATGAAATGTCAGATTTCAGAGGAAACAGGTATAGTTTCTACCTGGATATGGGGACATACAAGGAGAGAAGGAGTTTCCAGGGTAAAAGGAAGAACGGTAATAATGTCTTTGGAAATCAAAAGAAGAGGAAATGGAATCAGTGATAAAAACTTAAAATATCAGTAGAGTATGTAGGATGGACTGGTTAGAGAAAAGCTGCTTATGTATATAGATGCAGTTTTACAAATAATCAGTTGGGAATAAAATTTAGGAACATAAAATGTGCAAGTTAATTTAAAGAGTTGTGAATTTAGAAACGTGAAGTCCTTCACAAGTCCTCCACACCAAATAAAGATTCTGGGACATTAAAATAAAAACCCCAGGATCTATATAATGAAAGAGCACTTTAGCAACAGAAATCCTGTAGGAAAGGATGAGAAAGAATGTGGATTCCCAGGAATATTTTATTACCTGTCTGCCTGTTCTTATCTGTGTCAACTTGTCATTTTCCGGACTTACGGCACTTTTGAAAAACCTGTTCTCTATCAGTGCATACTATTGACACTCCATTTCCATCAAACCTTTCTGTCACTCTCTTCTCCAGATTTGGCAAAATGTAGTCATTTTCTTTTTCCTCTTCAGCCATACATCTCTGCCTCCCACATTCCTCTGTGCTATATTAGTTTTTTAGTTTCCTGACCTGATGTGTGACTTCCTTCTCTCCTATATGTGTGTATGTGGGAGTGTGAAAGCTTTACAAGACTACTCCTTTCTTAAGTTGTATGAAGGTTGTTTTGACTGTTTAACTTGACAGCTGTAGCCTTTTTGTCATTGTATTATAAACAGATATTTGAGTCCCAGAGAAATTTTTGGCAATATCTTTTCTTGAATCCATGCATCAGAGTTAATCACCAGGTTTTCCATATGGTGCACAGGAGAGAAGGGCACTGAGAAATAACATAGCCCTAAGTCAGTACAGTGACTGGGAAACCATAGATACCCTCTAAAAATTACATCAGGTAGGCATGATTGTATCTCTCACAGACTTGAGCACCAGGGTTATGGGTGAAGCATGATGCCTTCCTCCACTCATGTCTCACAGCAAGTTGGATCTGCAACATGTTTGATGTGGGTGAATGGCAGTTAAAGAGGAAGGTTGGACAGGGCCTTGGGTGACATGTTCTAGTGTGAGGTGTCCCTGCCCATGGCAGAGGGTTGGAACTAGATGATCTTACAGTCCTTTCCAACCCAAACCATTCTATGATTCTAAGGCTAGGCAGCCTGTGTGTGAGGTATAGGAAGATTATTACCAGCCTCTGCATGATGTTAGAATGAAGGTGGGCAAAGATGTGTCCAGCATGTAATTTGCAGCATTAGCTGTATTTGTAACTGCCATTTACAAATCTGAACTGTTGCAACTATGGAAGACATTCATGGGGCAAGAGGTTTACAGCTGAGTTTTAGCAGTCTAGCTAGGATCTAGACAGTAAGGGCATCATATCATGCTTTTCTTACAATGGTTTCTCAAATATCTAATCCAGAAGTACAGGTTGTACTTCTGAGGCTTGGCCCTGCCTCAGCGGCTTGGCCTTGCAACTTCCTGTCTTTCTCCACTTACAGTGGATCTTAGTATTTTGTATAGCCAATAGTTTTTGAAAGGAAGTTTCAGATTCAACTCTTCAGTGTATTTTCCTATACATAACCAAATCTTAAATTCTAGTATAACTTGGTGCAGCTGTACTAAACTTGCAGATTCTCTACTAAATGTATAACTGTCACCTTTCCTGTGGCTTTCCTTGGACTTAACTTGGATGTGTACTTTTCTTTTCTCTAACAGCAAAAGCGGAAACTGAGACTTTACATCTCCAACACATTTAATCCTGCAAAATCTGATGCTGATGACTCTGATGGCAGCATTGCTTCATGGGAGCTGCGAGTGGAGGGGAAGCTCCTGGATGACGTATGACTTACCTGTGCTTCACTGGGGCTGGCAAGGATCTAGAGGTTGTCCTGTGGGGTGGTGGACTTTACTGGGGACATCAAATGAGACAAGACATCTCTGAATGGCAGCATTGGCTTATTGCTGCTGGGAAGGTGCTGTGTCCAGCTGGAGTGAGGGATAAGACCATAATGTAAATGTTGGGAAGGGGCAGGGAGAGCAGCAGACTTAAGGACAGGACAGGTATGAAGAGATGGAGAGAACAGGGCTGAGACAACTCCCTTAAAAGATATGGCAGGATTCAGGTCATGAGAGGTGTGCCTGCAGCAAGCATTGCATCTTGTGAAGAGTACAATGACAAGGGGAAGTGAGTAGTTTACACTCCTAGGGAAGACAAGATGATGTATGGATGGTCAGAGCAAGGATGGAAGGAAAGTCTTCTCAAAAAAAAGTCTTCTGAAGTCCTCAGAAACCTCAGTAATGGATTTAGCTTTCCTTGGGGAAGGCTGGACTTTCCTAAAAAAGGTGCCATTTATTTGAATAGGCTGGACAAGCTAAGTATTTGATAAGATACAGATGGAGAACATGTCTGTATGGAGAGGACAAGGCTTTCAAGGCACATCTGTCTGTCTGGAGATAACTGTACATGAATCAAAATCATAATCTTGCTGGAGGATGAAAGGGTGACAAAGTGCAACATCTGGAAATTGAAGTTAGACTCAGTTTAGAAATTAGAGCATTATTTTAACAAAAAGAGTCTTTATTGGAACAAAATAGCTTCTCAATTGCTGGCAATTTTAAATTGCAGGAGGGTGTATTTCTAAAATATTATCTGCATTAAATAAAAAGAAAATACTTGCAATCCTGTGGACTGTATTCTATGAAAAGTTAGATTATATATATGATTCTGTACATGAAATCATAGATATGTATATGTATATAAACTTCACAGTTTTTCATTCAGACACTATGAGCTGTCTAGTAAACAGTAACATAATTAAATCGAAAGGCAAAATGTTAGTATATGATTAATCTGTAAAATTTACTGTTATCTGACAAATCAGACCAAGAAATTAACACTCATGAAAAAAACAAACTGTTAAATAAAAGGTATACAGTGGCCACAGAATCACAAAATGATTGGTTTGGAAGGGACTTCCAGAGGTCATCTAGTCAAACCCCCTGCTGTGGGCAGGAACACGTTCCACTAGACCAGGTTGCTCCAAGCCCCATCCAGCCTGGCCTTGAACACTGCCAGGGATGCAGCAGCCACAGCTTCTCTGGGCAACCTGTGCCAGGGCCTCACCATCCTCATTGTGAAAAATGTCTTCCTTATGTCCAATCTAAACCTATTGTTTTTCAGTTTAAAAGCATTGCCCCTTATCCTGTCACTACAGGCCTTGTCCCCTTCAAGTGTTGAGAGGCTACAATAAGGTGTCCCCAGAACTTTCTCTTCTCCAGGCTGAACAAGCCCAGCTCTCTCAGCCTGTCCTCACAGGAGAGGTGTTCCAGCCCTTGAATTAATTTTGTGGTCTCTTCTGGACCCGCTCCAACAGGTGCTTTGTTCACATTACAAGCCAGTCTTTTTCAATAACATTAAGAGAGTAGGGGAGAACTTCCCTCAAGTGTGCACTGTTCCACTGCTGTTGAGATTTTTGCATCTTACCCTGCATTTGTCAGAAAGAAAACTTAATTAGATTGATCACATTTGTCATCTATATGGGAATTAATGTTCAAGAGAAAGAGAAAGCCTGAGAAGGAAGCATAGAACACAAGCTAATATACACAGCCTTAAACATTTCTGTTTCTTCTGCTTGTACAGCTCAGCAAACAAAAACGGAAGTTTTCATCTTTTTTTAAGAGTTTGGTTATTGAGCTGGACAAAGATCTTTATGGACCTGATAACCATCTTGTGGAGGTAAGAAGGTCATGCACGCTTTGCATATAAACCTGGTACTAGCACAAGTAAACAGCTTTGTGCCTGTTTTCGACCTTGTTTAAGTTCCCCTGCATTCATTATGTCATTAGAGTACCTCTCTTGAAGTTTTCAAAATTCCATTCTTTTTAAGAATTGTTTCCTACCAGAATCTGTATAATCTAAACCCACAGATGTGGTAATGATGTAGTGCACATCTTTGGACAGAATGTATGAAATGATGAAAATATTGCGCACGTTTTTCCTAACAAGTAAAGCTTGTTAACAGCAGAACAGATTGTGCACTTAAGCTGAATTGTAAGGGCAGAGCAAGAGATTAATTGGGGGAGGCAGGGTGTTTTGTGGTGTTTTTTTCCTTTTCTTTCTTTTGTATTTTTTAATTAATTGCAAGATCTCCAGGTGGCTTGTACTTGTCTTATTCTTACATGGCATACTGTGCACCTCCATGGATATCACTGAAAAAAGACTGACCATCTTACTTGCTTTTTCGTTTGGCAGTGGCACAGAACTCCTACAACCCAGGAGACTGATGGCTTCCAGGTGAAAAGACCTGGTGATGTCAGTGTGCGGTGCACATTACTCCTCATGTTGGACTACCAGGTCAGCACACTGCTTTCGGCATGGAAAACACAGCTATTGGGACATGGCGCAACACAGCAAATTCATCCTGTCACATACATCAAAACCCAATATACTTGGGACTCAGAATGTCACATAGTCCATTGAGGTTAGAATGACACCAAACTGACAGAAGGAGTGGCTTTTGCTAGTGGTACCTGAACTGTGCAGCTGTGTCAGCCTTTTTTTCAGAGCAGACTACACAGCTTTCCTGGGTTCTTCAGTTTTGATTACATTGTGCCCTAATCTGTCATAAGACAACAGTGCCCTGAAAGGGTTAGAGTTGCCATTACTCTTAGGCCTTGTTAGGCATTCCTGCTTCCTTTGTTTTGTCAATATTAGTTCTGTTGTACTAGTAGTATTTGTGGGCTGAACCCAAACAAGTCAGGGAACTGAACCTTTTGAAAGCTAACAAGACTGACTTCAAAATTGGTTCCCTGATCCCAGTCACAGGAAACAACAACAAAAAAAAAATTTGGCAAAATTAGGTTATTCTGCCTTGGGATAGAATATGAAAGAGATTCCTGGGCACAATTTCAAACTATTTTAAGCTATCGTAAGGATAAGCTGCTCAAAAAACCCCACTTTCATTTCACTTGTCGCTGTGCACTGCCACAGTCTCCGTCCTCTTGGCACAGACAGTGGAGACTGCAGTTGTGGAGCTCACTAATCTGACTGAAACCATCCCTTAATGAAAAGTTGCTGTCTTAAGGAAATTAATAGAAATGCACTGCTGAGAGGACATGGGATCTCCTTTCTCAATGGTAGTTTAGTCTGAGATACATTTTGATTCTGTAAGATCTTATTCTGTGCCATTCTCTTTCCCCTCCATGCAGATAGCATCTATCCAGGGAAAAGACATTCCATTTTATGTTAACATAGAGAAAATTTTAGGAATTTTAGGGAGTATATGAGCTAACTGCAATGCTGATATAACCAGTTAAAATCTTTATTGTTAAGACAGTATAATGGTGTTTGTTATGCTCACCATTATTATAAGTTTATGCTTTAAAAAAGATGTTCTCTTATGCTTAAGTCTTGATTTGTTATAAAGCTAGCATTGGGTGACCTGACACACAACAGAGTAATCCTTGCCTAATAATGTGCAATTATTATACTTGAGTATGGGAACACACTAGAAGGGGCACCAAATCCAAAAGTATCCAAGGAATGTATGTTACTAGTGATGCAAAACAGGGTAGTTCATGAGTTGTATTGCAGAGGTCAAGAGAAGAAACATATTTTATCAACTAGTCATGGTTTGTTAAATTTTCTGGTACGCAGCAGAATGGTGGGAACATGCCTGAAAAACAGAGTTCCAGGGTACTGTTGCTGTGAGGCAGCTGAGCAAGAGTGAAAGCATCATTCTGACTTTATTCTCTCTGTCTGTGGTTAACCTTCTGAGGAAGGTCCATTCTCTTTCTTCCCCACTTCGTAAAGTCAAGATATGCATCAGTGCTGAAAAGGAAAATTCCTTTCTGAGTCTGAATGCAAGTTGTTATTATCTAACACATGATACAGATAGTCTGCATAGCACATGTAGAGTTTCCCGCTTTCTCTTTTCAAACCCTAGACATAGTTCTTCCAGAGCACTGACAGTGATACACATCTGAGCGTTTTGTGTTTTTTCAAACTTTGCCATTGAATGGGGTGCTTTGCCTGAGCAACAGAGTGCCCCAAGAATCAAAGCTGAAACTTCATACCTGTGTATCTGGTTGCTTTTCTCTCTACTGCCATTTCCATCTCTTTCTGTTACAGCCTCCACAGTTTAAACTGGACCCACGACTAGCCCGTTTGCTGGGGATACACACACAGACCCGGTCAGCCATCATCCAGGCTCTCTGGCAGTACATCAAAACAAACAAGCTGCAAGACTCCCACGATAAAGAATACATTAACTGTGACAAGTACTTCCAGCAGGTAGCTCCTTTTTGGACACAGTAGCTCTCTAGAAGCAAACTGGAGTGGATCCCTTCCAGGAGGCTATTTAGGTTTTGGTTGAAAATAAGTAAAACCATATTGCCTTTTCTCTCCCCCCGTCCCTTAATCTTAAAAAAAAAAACCAAACCCAAACACCAAATGTTTTTAAAATTCAAAAGTCTTTTCTTGTATTTTTATTTAGCATGAAGTATTGCAGGAAACATATCTTGGGAAAAATAAAGCGAACTGCTTTATGTCGTCTGGTAAAAAAAACCCAAACATTTTTTTACAATATGCTGTTTCAAACCCTTAGTGAAAGAGGAAGTGTTCACTTCTCTCCCGTTATTGATACAGTTGATACTGGTGTTCTGTTAAAGTGGTCTGTGCCCTTGGCAACTAAGCCAAAAGTGGGATACCTAAAATTGTTGTAATCTGATGCATCTGTCAACTAGCCCAGGTTGCAAGTACAGAAGAATAAAAGCCAGAATTACAGCTTTCAAAATCACCTTACTTCTGAACTGTTGATTTCTTAATTTCTCATTTGATTGCAAGTTTATGCTTCAGACAAGGATTACATGCTTTATTGTATTCCAGATCTTTGACTGCCCACGGCTAAAGTTTTCTGAAATTCCTCAGAGACTCACTAACCTGCTGCTGCCACCGGACCCTATAGTGATAAACCATATAATCAGGTAAGCTGGTGAGTCAGCTCAGCACTGTCATGTGCAAAACACTCACTATATAAAATACAGAAATAGCTACAGTAGCAGGGACCAGAATCTAGTTTTTGTAACTTCCAGGTGAGTACCTTGGACTTTCTTGTATGTTTATTCTCTGTGTCATTCTGGTCTATATAATTCTGAATTATTTTCAATAGAATGGCACCAATTCTGTAAGAGTATACAAACCAACTTCTTAGTTTTATGCCTACTAGAATACCACTGAAAGAGTTGGTCAGGTTTCTTTCCTAGAGGGAGAGGAATGACAGTTTGAATCCACTTAGAGGGAAAAAGAAGGAAATGAAGTAAGGTATTGTACGTCATGAACAATCATTCCAATCACTGTAAAATGTACAACAGTATTGCACTCCCATATGCAGTGGCCAGTCCATGCATGCTTTGTTGGGATTAGGCCAGCTGTTGTCCTGGTGTTGATCTTATTCTGAGAATGCAAACTAGTCAGAGATTGCATGAGATTTGCAGTATAGAATGCCTAGATTCAGAGAAGGTCATCGTGATCAAGAGTACTGAGCCTCTGGCATCCTTGTCAAAGCAGATGTATTTCTGGCATAGTAGATGAAATACAACTCTCAGCTATCTAGGGCACTTCCAGCATATTCTGTATATAAGTGACAGCTTGGGGGGGAGGAGAGGAACATGGACAGATAAAGAGATTCTTGGGAGTTGCAATCTTGCCGTTAAGATACTTCAGTCTTTCCCAAGTTCCTTTGTGGTCTTGGTCAAAACTGTGATTCTGGGTGTTTAAATATTATTGTTAACTGAGCATAGTGACTTCATTTCCTACGGAGTATTGACAACAAACATTTCTGAATATACTTAAAATCAGGTTCTTTATTTTAAATTTAATGTACATTATAATAAGTTTAAATATTACATAGGCTATCAAAACAAAATTTGCTTTTTGATTTGAGTGTATATAACAGAGTAATCAAAAAGCAGCTTGACTACCATGTAGATTGATAGCTATATATAAACTGTAATTGAAGACAACTCAGGGACCTATTTGGTGGACCAAAAAAAAGCAGAGGTCCTCAAAGATAGTCACTGTCTTGAAGAAAAATGACAAGGAACTGATGGTTTTGTTTCCAGGGGCAAAGAGACGGCAAAGAGCCTCTGAATTCTGATTGATGAAAGATAAGACAGTATACTAGAATATACAAATATATGAAGATACTCTCTTCTTTAACTCTTTCAAGCATCTGCAACAGGCTTTATCAAAGAGTGTATTCTTGGCTGGATGGATATTTATTCTGATTCATTATGGCAGTTCTAATGGTCTTCTGTTATACTCTCTATAGTGTTGACCCAAACGATCAGAAGAAGACTGCTTGTTATGACATAGATGTAGAAGTTGAAGACCCATTAAAAGGACAGATGAGTAGTTTTCTTCTCTCAACAGCTAACCAACAGGAGATTACAGCACTGGACAACAAGGTACTAGCCCAGGAGTAACGTATCACATGGCATTGTGTACCTTCATGTGGGCTTGGTGTCACGTGTCAAAGACAGTACTGTTACAAGACATGGGCTTCTCAATTGGATGTGCTTTCAAGGGATGAATCAGCAGATAAAATGGGAATACAGAGGAGTGAGTGGCATTCCTGGTTAGGATGTGATGCAGGGCTTGGCACAGTTGTCAAGGTGATAGAAACAGAATTTCACAGGTAGTATAATGAGTCCCCTGGCATTCAATAATCATCTGAGCTGTTTGACTATAACTTTTTATTGAGAGGTCGTGGTATCTTGCTAAATTGCTATAAAGCAAAGCTAAGAGCATGTCATACTCCGGATGTGTCTTTTCATGTTTGGTTGCAGAACAGCTCTCTGCTGTAGGTACAAATATGGAATATACATGGAAGAAAAATCAATTGGAGCAGTTGGCAGAATTGTTTTCAGGGTTATTGAAAAAGGATCATGTGTACTTTAAATAACAGTATCTGTCCTACAGCAGTGGTGAGCTCTGCAGGCTTGTATTAGGGGCTCATTTAGTGGGAACTGTTAGCCAGCTTTTGGCATGTGTGTAAATGGCTGGTTTAGCTTGGTAAGGGATGAACAAAAGTGGCTTCTCAGAGCAAGGAAAGAAGAGGTGTGGCTGCAGACCAGAGATGGCTTATGTGACATACAGATAGGCCCAGCTTCTGTTTGTTTACCTCTAATACAAACAAATATGTTAAACCCTGGTCTTCATATGATTTTAAAGGGGGGCTGGACACTAGCAATCCTGTGCATTCTGGTAACTATTGCAGCATCTTTTGTTTTGTGGCTCTTGAGAAAGGTCCTTTGCAGCAGGGCAGCTGCTCAGCCAATTGGTCCCCAGCCTATATAGGCTATGCAGCATGCATAGCATTATTCCATTTCTAGTTCAGCCCACCATTTCCCATGTCTGCATCAGTCCTTTTTTTGAGCACCTCCTACAGCAGACAGCAAGCTATGATTAGTGAAGTTTCTGAAGTAACTTCTAAGTAAACTGGCATAGGCTGCTGCATTGTTACCATCTGTACCATTTATTGCTGTGCTGCCACAGAGTCCTCTAGTGGAAACTCGGTGCATGCCAACAGATTTCTCTCCAGCTTGGCTCCTTATTTTCCCAAATAAGGAATGATTTTAAGTTGACAGCAGCTCTCTTCTGTTAGCATACCATATAGTTCTGCATACGCTAGTGGCCTTGATGGCATAGTGAGATCAGGGAAGGATTATTTTCCTCATGTGCCTAGCCACATTAGCTGTTGTGGCAAAATAGATGTATGCATGAAACTAAACAAGATAGGTTTAAAATGTCAAACTGGAAATTGAGAGGAATGGAACAGCAAAAGTTCGCTTTCCTGTGGGTTTATGTGCAAATGATTCATTAATTGTCCTCCCATTGATGATATTTGATTTTGTTATCCAGGATGATTATAGGACCTTGACTTTAGGACTGTTTGGAGTCTTCATTTTTCCTTGATAGCTAATGCTCGATTTTTTTCATAATATTTCTGAAGATATGACTCATTTTCTATAAACCTTCCATACTTTTGATTTTTCATTGTTCACACTCTTTTTGGTGACTTTAATGGGCTTTTTCATGAGAAAAAAATCCAGAAGTCATGGCTGTTATGTGAGTTCATTTAATGTGGACTTGATCAGGAAATCACTGGAAATTTTAAGGATCACGGCAGGGTACTGAAGATATGATGATGATTAACCTGGGCAGTAACTGCTTTCTTGCATTGGGCACTGTCTAAAGACATATTGTATAGCATCTTTCCTGAAAAATTTTAGAGTTGTAGGTAAGACTAATTATACGTAGGAAATTATTACATTGTACAGTGACATGACTTAGTTCTTCAGTATTGTATATAGCATCCTATCCAGCAGTTCAATATAGAAAGTGAAGAAGAATCCTGTACAGACCTGTATAGCAGAAGTACAGGTGAAACCAAAATGTAGTTGCAGGATTGTGGTTAACTCCCTCTTTGAAGGGAAAAAGCCATGGAGACTTGTGCAAATCTGTGGTGTATAACTGTCACCTTTATACTTCACAAAAAATGCTAATAGGGCTCACCTCAGGGTTACTGGATCATGGGAAGAATTAAGTGCATCTGCTTTGGTTTTTTTTCTGTCAGATTCATGAAACAATTGAATCCATAAATCAGCTAAAAATACAACGTGATTTCATGCTGAGTTTCTCCAAAGATCCCAAAGGATACATCCAAGACCTTCTCCGGTCCCAAAGTAGGGATCTTAAGGTAAGCTGAGGTTTGAAGAAGAATGAATAGTGGAACCAGAATATAAGAATTTTATCTTAGTGCGTCTACAGTGTATAGCTAAAACATCCAGGATGGAAAGCTGGTGGAAGACAGACAGTGAGTGGAATACTGCAGTCCCAGAGCACACAGTATGCAGGAAAGACAGTTTAGGCTGTATTCCACTTCAGTGGAACAGCTATGCTTAATGTTGGGGGAGTTTGTAGTCAGACAGCAAGAGTGAAGTGCAGGGCTATGTTGATGAATTCTGTAAAATTAAAGCTATATTGTGTACAATAACAATTTCAGTATTTTGTTAGTTCATAATTTAATCTTATTTAATAAATAGGCACATTAGATATGAGCTGCCTTTAAGCTTAGCTTTAAGGTACCTAAGAAATAGAATGTAAACAAGTTCAGTTGTTTGTCAACAAAAATTAGTAATCTGTTCCTCATAAAGTTCTTCATAAAGACACCTCGTAATCAGAGGTATTAATGAATCCATGAAATTATTTTAATAAAATTGTATCTTTCAAATAGAAATGTCTAGTTTCTGAGTCAATAGTCTTCCAAAAGATCTGTTGTTAAGGTTATGATTATTATTATTTACACTGTATTCAAAAGGGGACAGGCATTTGAAAGAATGTTTAAATAAAGCACCTTTAAGCTTGAAGAGCTTAAAAACTAAGTTGCTGTAGAGCTTCTCTGACTGAAAACTTAGAACAGTTGTTCAGTGCTCTCCCTGACTGACAACCAGTCCCGTAAGGGCCTTCTCTAAAATGTTCTTCCCTGCTCTCATCAGAATTATAATTGCACAATACTACTCTGCAAAACGGGAACATTTTTATATTTATCCTTAATTCTGTGATGCTGGAGACTTAGTCATCTGAATGTTATTTTTTTACAGAATCATAGGATGGTTTGGGTTGGAAGGAACCTTAAAGCTCATCAAGTTCCAACCCCCTGCCACAGGCAGGGACACCTTCCACTGGACCAGGTTTCTCCAAGCCCTGTCCAGTCTGGCCCAGGATGGGGCAGCTACAGCTTCTTCTGGCATCCTGTGCCAGTGGCTCATCAACCACATCATAAAAAAGTCTTTGTTATATCTAATTTAAACCTACCTTCTTTCAGTTTAAAACCGTTGTCCCTTGTCCTGTCACTACAGGCCTTGGTAAAAAAGTCTGTCCCCAGCTTTCTTAAAAACCTCCTTTAAGTATTGAACGGCACTGTAAGGTCTCTCCAGAGCCTTCTGTTCTCCAGGGTGAACTCCAGCTCATTTTTTCTTCATAGGAGAGGTGTTTCACCCCTGCTACAATTTTCGTGGCCTCCTCTGGACCCACTCCAACAGCTCCATGTCTTTCTTGTACTGTGGATCCCAAAGCTGGACACAGTACTGCAGGTGGGGTCTCTCAAGAGCAGAATAGAGGGACAAATCCAGCTCCTGCTGGCCTTAGCTTTCCTGAGCCGATCCCTGCACATCTGGGCAGCATCCCCATATTCTTCCCAAGATATGAGTCCCTAGTTCCACTGCCCGTTCATTTCCTTCTTACGCTTCAGTTTGACCAGGAGGTCCTTGCTGTGTCATGCTGGTCTCTGCCTTCCTTGCCCTGTTTTTTGCAAATGGGGATCTAGAGCTCTTCCACTCTGAAAAATGTCCTTAAAGAGCTGCCAGGTCTATTCAGCTTCTTTGACCTTAAGGGCAGTTTTCCAGGTGGTCCCATCCACTAATTCCTTAAACAACTTACTGTTCAAATCCTGTTTTTTTGGTAGTTGTGTAGAGACTGGAAAATCAGCTCAGGACTTTTTGGAATTACTAGGGTTTTCTGTTCCTCACACTTCAGTAGAATAATTCTTCCTTAATGCTTTTGCCATCAGAACTTTTCTTAAAATCAAGGTAAAATACACTTTGAGATAAGGGCAACAACTAGTATAGATTTGTATTTCAGACTAATGTGAATACCTTAATAATTTCCAACTGTTACTCTGTGTATGGGTAACTACTGAGGTTCTTTGAATACACAGGCTAATAAAATAGATCGTGCTGGGGAACTTTTCTGGGGTGCTGGAACTAAGCTATCTGTGCTGTTAAACTGTTAGTGATTGTGGCACTTGGCCAGGGCAACTACTGGTGTTTAGAATTATTCCTTGGCACAGAGGAAGCAGAGGTTAGGAGCTGTTCACAGCTGACAGCTTGTATGTGACCATATTGTTTTTGTAATTAAGCACACGTGCCATTCATTGTCCATTTGCCTTGGGCTTAAAGAATGGTCCTGAACATTTTTAATGTAGTGATACAGATAAAATTTGACTTTAGGTAAATCTGAATGTTTCTTTACGTGGTAGAAGGCTATAATGAAAAACATTTTTATTTTTGTCACAGGTGATGACTGATGTAGTTGGAAACCCGGAGGAAGAACGCAGAGCTGAATTTTATCACGAGCCATGGTCTCAAGAGGCTGTGAGCAGATATTTCTACTGCAAGGTATGAAGGAATTATCCACAGTGCTGGCTTATAAATGAATCTTCTGCCACTAAAAAACTGAATCTGCTAAACTGTACAGTTTCTCTTTTTCTTTCAGATCCAGCAGCGCCGGCAGGAACTGGAACAATCTCTGGGAGTGCGCAACACATAAGTACTGTTCACAAGATCCCATTGGCATCATGACCACCAAACCAGTGGACTTCCCAGTGTTACTTAGCTCACTGTTACACATGGACCTGCTTCCTGACTGGATGAGAATGTACCATCAACACACCAGTCAGAACACCAGCTTTGAGTGACCCTTGAAAATCTTGCCCATGGAGGGTGTCTCAAACAATTCCAGGCCAGAGACAGCGCCATACAAGTGTCAGTGTTAAAGAAGATTAAAGGTTCATTCATCAATGCACATCATTAAGTTTTAGTGGAAAGTTCAGACACTACACAGCAAATCCTAATGGGCTATGCATAGAATTGTGGGTGGCACTGAAGGAGGAGGTTGAGATAGGTGTTATAGGAGACTACAGATTTAGAGAAATAAATGCAGTTCTCATCCTGTTTACCTAAAAGTCTCAAATAGTAACTTCTCTGGAATTAGACAAGATAGTCTTTCTTATAGCTGTGGAATGCTTTACGTTGGTGAATAGATTTTTTACTGTGGGTGGAGCAGTACAAGAAGCCATCTCACCATTGAAAAGAACAAACTAGGAGGATTTTCATTCCTGGAATGAAGAGCCCCTCTGGAAGAAAGCAGCATAGTCAGGACATCTCTTCCACAAATTCTAATACTTCTTTTTACCTTGCCCCTGCAGTGAAAGGTACATTGATTTACATTATCTGTAGATGGGTATGATCAGTGTGCTGTACTGAGAGGAAGAGAATTATCCGAGGGATAAGAGCTTCTTAGGCATCCTTAATGTCAGTGGTATTAGCAAAGCTGAGGTTGAAGCAAGAAATGAGGCATTCTGAGAAAATGAAAATAACTTAATGGTGCTTTGCTGATACCTGCCTTGAACACAGCAGATACTAACAATAAGCATATATGTAAAATACAAGACATCTTAAATGTTTCTCTGTGTGCCAGCAGGGATCTGCACTGAAAAGTAGTTCCCTAATTGTTAAGTTGGTGCAGAATCCAAGGAGCTTAACTTCTTACAATGTGGCAGTTTTCTCTTTACTTCAAGATGTTAACAGGTCTCACATTTTGATTATAGGTGAACTGCCTCTTACTGTGAATGATTTAGTTCCCCCATACATAATACATACTGGTTACGTAGGATGCTGTTGAGTTATAAAGCACTATCAGCCTTAAAGAGCACAGAGAACGTATCACTTCGAAACCATCTTCTTTGGAAATGTACAAATTCAGACTATGGGAATTAAAACCATATTTAAATTGGATGCAGGGACATCTTCATTAAATCCTCCTCTCACCCCTCATTTTTTGTAGTGCATAGGTTAGTCCATTATTAATGGCCCAACATGATTTCTAGTGCAAAAAGCAGCTGCCAGATTGTAACTGTCCAGATGATGTGGCACTCAAAATGCTGTCAGGTTACTCCTTTGCATCTCCTTTCACTTTCTTGGAAAGATAATAAAATTCACATGTGCTACAGGAGACAGCTCTTCTGAATAATGCACTTTGCTGTAGTATTGTCCTTCTCTCTTCTGCTGTCTTTGCCAATTTCTTCCTATATCAAACTTAAAGTTTCTTCTGTCCAGTCACAGAAGAGAGTCTTCTCTTCCACCCCTTCATTTAATACTTGTGCTTTCACATTAATAGTGCTATAGCTTTTACTCTGTCCATTGTGTTCAGAGGCATCTGGAAAATTTACATTTGATTGCAGTCATGATGGTAGTACCATCACGCAAAACCATTTGTGTGAGAAAAAGCATAGCTGTACCTCTTTGCCCGAGGCCTTTTACCAGGAATGGCTTTGTTTGGAACTTTTTTTGTGTTAAAACCTCTTTTTGCAGTAAAACATGAAATCTTGCAGTCTTAAATAGGGTGTGGTGAGGGGCTGTGAGGCTGCCAGACTTGAAGTCTTGCTTTCTTTAGGGCTCCACTAATTGGAATACAAGCAAGCATTATGAAGGAAAACAGTGGGGATTGTCTGCTACTGTGCTTCCATATTTGTTATGCTGCTGTGTCAGTTGTGTGCATGCTGTCCCGTGTATAACACTCTTTTCTGTATGTGGTAAACAGAGCAGCTACATTCAGGGGATGCATTCAGTCTCAAGGAATAAGAAATGCAGAGAATGATATGCAAGGATATGAGAAGGGTATGGGACTGGGATAGATGCCTTCAAGATGTCTGCCAAGGAATTTTGTGTTTTGAGAAGTTTCCCATTGAAGTGGTAAATATTGTACAGAGAAATTTCAGTCATGTGCCACAGCTGGCAACATGATGGAGTCCAGCCTGCTTTTAGAATCTCTCTGTTGAATTAATTGGTTGATCTATTTCCAAGTCTGTTTCAGAGCAAGTTAATGAAACTAATGTGGTATTGCTGCCCAGTGTTCACAACAGCATCACTGGAAGACGGATCTATGTAAAGCCCTAATGCTGTACTGAAGTGTGTATGTGTGTGTGTCCATACATGCACATGCATGAGTCAGCCACCGTAGATGACATGGAGGATGGCAATCCAAAATCTAAATTCTTACATCACACTGACGATATTCCTACTGTACGTGAAAAGACTGGTCACCAACAGTGAGTCTTAGGAATAGCTGTCAGGTGTGTTTCCTTTGATTAAACTGGGATTTGAGATTTTGATGCTTTTTTCCTGTGTTCAGGTCTCTTACTGAAGAGACACAGAGAAATTCTGTCCTCTGTTCCAGGAGTGCAGCCAGGAGCTTGCTTGTTTGCAAAAAGAGAAATTATATTTGAAGAGAAATAATGGAGGAATACTGGGTGTATGCTTGGGCATATGAAAATGCAGTGGTAGTGGTACTGAATAGGCATGTAACTGTGGCAGATTGTGAATGATAAATTCATTTTAAGTTCAGAGTGGTTGTCCTTTTATGTGTATAAAAAATTAAGATGTTTGATTCCAGGGAGACTTAGAGCAACCTTCCAATACCCAAAGAGGGTCTGCAAGAAATCTGGAGAGGGACTTTTTACAAGGGCATGTAGTGACAGGACAAGGGGGAATGGCTTTAAACTGACAGAGGGGAGATTTACAGTAGATACTAGGAAGAAGTTCTTCCCTGTGAGGATGGTGAGGCCCTGGCACAGGTTGCCCGAGAAGCTGTGGCTGCCCCATCCCTGGCAGTGTTCAAGGCCAGGTTGGACAGGGCTTAGAGCAACCTGGTCTAGTAGGTGGTGTCCGTGCCCATGGCAGGGAGTTGAACTAGGTGATCTTTAGCGTCCCTTCAATTCAAACCACTCTGTGATTCTGTGTTTTGGAGTCTTCAGTTGCTGCCACAGCACAATACAAATCCGTGTATATTGCAAGAAAACATCCTGTGCGTAGATGTGTTTAACACATAGATGATAATATGGACCATTAGGAAATACAGCATCAAACTAGGAGAGGGTTAAAACAGAATTCTGGAGTACCAGTAGAAGGTAAAGCTGTCTGGGAGCTGAAGTGTTGACGTGGCAGGTTCAAAACACTTTTTTTAGTCCTTTGTGCTGTTGGCCATGAGTCAGGATTCAGACCAAGCGTTTCTTAGAAATTTAAGGGAAGACAAATGACTGATTATGGAATAGAGAGAATACAGCAGTAGAAAATGAAATAAAAAGATGGAGCAGAGCACCACTGAAGTGTCTGTAAGACTTGGCACAGGATAATGTGCAAAGTACTTTGGAAATAGCACAGTCTATGTGAGTCTGTATATGTTGTGTGCATGTGTGTATGTTTACCTGTAGAGAGCATGTGGGAGAGAGCCAGTCTCAACCTGGATGTAGCCTGGGAAATGGGCAGGCAGGACAAATCCAAATGTTGTGCAAGTAACTTTGAGACATATTGTCAAAACATTTTCCGCTGTTATTAACAGGGATTCAGTTGTTCAGCTTAGCCGGGTGAGTAGTTGTAGTGCAGACATTGTTTCAGCTGGCAAGTTTTTTAAACCACATTGTTTAAAATTTATTCTGTGGAAGCCAAGTGAAAATATTACTGCATATGTCAATATTGGGGCATATCCTTGGGTTCCTAATTTTGCCAAAATGCTAATTTGGTATTGAGGGTTTTTTTGGCCTGTTTTTTTGGTTTTGGTGTCTTGAGAACCCTTGTATGGCAAAGAGATGAGGGGGAGAAGAAAGCTCTTTTTTCCTGAAGAAAGAGGTCTCCTTTCTTTAACTGCTCTGTTGTTTAGGGATGCATCTGTTCTGCCAGATCCTGTATGATAAACACCTTTTCCAATCTCACTGAAGAAAGGAACTCCATTAAAAAAAAAAAAATACAACTGTGGGTTTGTGAGAGTGAGCAAATATGTGTATAAAGAGGGGGAGAGGGAGAAGAAACTCCCTCTACTCTGTAGTCACCATATCTTCATTGTATGATGCTGAGTGATTCGTAGAAAAGCTTTTAACAATAAATACTTTGTTTCTTTGTATCTTTTGCACTAACCTTATGTGTCTTAAAGACAAGTACAGTTGGTTTCTTTCTGCTCCTAGTATTCTCAAGTTTTGGGATTTCTGTTCAGCTTTGCATGCACCTGCACATACCTATACACAGGGTTAAATACACACAGGTTTTCAGAGGACTTTACAAGTGTGAGAGCTGCTGCTGTTTGGATCTTTCTTATGTGAATTCGTTTCTTCACTGGATTCCATCTTCAATAATTTTCATAATGAAACAGAGAAAAATCCTTACCACTGGAGAGGTCTGGCTCCTCTCCAGGAAAAATCCTTACCACTGGAGTACATTTATCATTATCACTGTTACTGTCAACAACCAAGTTGCAGCTGGGGCTAGAGCTTGAATGCTCAAAGGTGGTGTAGAAAATAATACAGGCACCACCTAGACTGTGGTAGGAATTACACAGTGTCACCTCCACTTTTATAAAAGAATCAAGAGTTCCTTTTCCACTGTGTGTAATACAGCAGTTACAACTCGAGTTGGGTGCCTCTCCAGAGGGACCTGCCTGTTGATTGTAACTGCATTTCATAATATCTTCAGGTTCCTTGATTTCCTGGTGGCACTTAAGGCCCATCCAAACCTGTTTGGAGAGTCTGGTTTTTCTCCTCTTCTGATTTGCTCGACAGCCTCCAGGAACCCTTTTTGTTGTGTCTTGAGACATTTCCTTATCTTTTTGTTACATAATATCCTGTTAAGTTTTACTTATACTTATTCACCAGTTAACATTTCCATAGATAAAAACAAAGGTTAAAGTACAGTTCAAGTGGCCTAAGGCTTCATTTACTTTAGTCACTAGTGCTCAGCTCTGGCACAAATTAGTCTCTCACTACAGAGAATCCTGGATAACAAGCTGTGTAAACAGCACGCAGCCTCCCAACAGAGGTACTACAGAGCCAGTAATACCAGAAAACTTTGTCAGGATGACAAGCTACAATTCAGCTCAGTGAAGGTTGTTTCTGGTTTAAGGTTTCTTAGCCCAACAGTGTCAGGCAAGAATGACATAAAGACGTGAGGTGGGTGAAGAGTGAGAAGGGTGAAAAACGAAAGAAAGACCTTTCTCTTGCTCCCTGCCCTCCTTTTTTTAATCCCTCTCTATTGTGCTGCCCATGTGAGGTCTTTTTCATGATCTGTCCTGCTCCTCCTCCCTCTTTCTGCCTATCCTCCTCTGACGCTCCTGTTTCGACGCTCCTGTTTCTCCACCCCTGTCCTGATCCCTTCACCCTCCGGTCTTGCTGTGCCTATCACTTCTCTTGTACCAGTCTTTTATGGTTTTCTTACTGTCCCGGTCCCTGCCTCACGCTTTCTCGCTACTCTCCGGTTGGCTGCCTCTAGTTTCTCCTACTGTCCTGCGCCCTGCTCTTCTTGTTTTGGTGGGCTCCCCCCTTCAGCCCACCAGTCCGGAAGCCGACCGAGCGCCGAGATGCCCGTGGGGCAGGGGGAATGTCGGGGCCCCGAGCCCTGCAGCAGGCTCGCTCCCGCGACTTGTTATGTGGACCGGTGTAAGGCAGGGGAAGAGTGGAGCCGTCGCCGAGAGAGGCGGGTGCCGAGGCCGGCGGGGGTTTGTGACGGAGGCTCAGATCGGCACAGGGCTGGGAGGGAAGAAGGTTGCGCCCGCAGCCACTATGGGGAACGTAAGGCTGTGGTCGCTGCGGGTACCCGATGCCTCTGCGGTGGACAAGCAGGGACACGACGGGAAGGGACGGTGTCCCGGCGGATCGAAAGGAGGGACGGCTGCCTCCCGAGCATGCCGGGAGCTGTAGTCCTGGAACGCGAGTCGCCGCTGCAGCCCGGCGACCAACATTCGGTACAGCATGCGGAGCCGCGCGCAATGCGGCGAACAGCGTTGCACCGCGCTCGGTACTGGCCCCCAACTACCAAACGTCGGTGCCGCGCCGCGCGT
This sequence comes from Psittacus erithacus, assembly GCA_009867235.2. Taxonomy (NCBI): domain Eukaryota; kingdom Metazoa; phylum Chordata; class Aves; order Psittaciformes; family Psittacidae; genus Psittacus; species Psittacus erithacus. The sequence continues at coordinate 7,391 of WYDI02037274.1, read as the reverse complement.
GCGCGTGAGGGTGTGCAACGCCAAATATCGCTGCTGCAGCACGGGGACCATAGAATGGTCTGGGTTGGAAGGGACCTTAAGGCTCATCCAGTTCCAACCCCCTGCCACGCTAGACCAGGTTGCTGCAAGCCCTGTTCAACCTGGCCTTGAACACTGCCAGGGATGGGGCAGCCACAGTTTCTCTGGGCAACCTGTGCCAGAGCGTCACCACTCTCACCGTAATGACTTTCTTCCTTTTATCTAACCCAAATCTGCGTGTTTCAGTTTGAATCCATTGCCCCTTGTCCTATCACTACAGTTCCTGTAGATCTCCAGCATCCTTGTAGGCCCCTTCAGGTACTTCTATGAGGTCTCCATGCAGCCTTCTCCGGGCTAAACAGCCCAAATTTTCTCAGCCTTTGTATGGGAGGTGCTCCAGCCCCTTTATCATCCTTGTGGCCTCTTCTGGGCTCGCTCCAACTGTTCCATGTCCTTTTGTTGAAGACACAGTACACAGTACTCCCAGTGGGATCTAATGAGCATGGAATAGAAGGGAAGAATCCCCTCCCTCGACCACACGCTGCTGGTGGTACAGCCCAGGACATGGTTGGTTTCTGGGCTGCAAGCGCACATTGCCGGGTCACACTGAGCTTCTCGTTATCCAACGCCCACAAGTCCTCCTCCATAGGGCTGCTCTGAATCACTTCTCCGCCCAGCCTGTAGCTTTGCCTGGAATTGCCTCGACACATGGGCGCAAGAACGATGGAGAGCGCCTCCGCCGCGCTCGCTGTTGCCCCTCGGCGACCAAACGGTGTCGGTGGCTGCGAGTGCTCCACGCTGCCGCCCGCCGGCGGCGGGCATTGCTGCGCCCCAGGGTAACGTAAGGAAAGCAACCGCCGGGTGCTGCCGCCTCGTGGCCGAAGAGCGGCTCTGCAGCCGGGCGTTCCCTCTCTGCCGGCAGCCGGCGCATGCGCGGTGTCCCGCAGTAGCAACGGCTGCGCGCTGGGGTCGGGTGGAGGCTGAGGGCGCCCGTAAGGCGAGTGAGCCTGTTCGGCGTGTGTAGGGGTGTGTCCTGCCCTCTGGCTCCTGGGAGTGGTGGGACGGGGAGCTTCAAAGAGGCTGGTGCGGCAGCTCATGGTCGGCTGGAGGCGAGCCGGGTCGGGCAGCCCCAGGAGTTCTCCGGGAGCCGCGCCTGGAGTCTGGTTTTCAGTTCTGGGCCCCTCACTGCAAGAAAGACACTGAGGTGCTGGAGTGGGTCCAGAGAAGGGTAACAAAGCCCGTGAAAGGTCTGTAGCACAAGTGTGATGAGGAGCGGCTGAGGGAGCTGGAGTTGTTTAGTCTGGAGAAGAGAAGGCTCAGGGGGAGCCTTATCGCTCTCTGCAACTACCTGGGAGGAGGATGGAGCAAGGAGGTGGCTGGTCTCCAAAGTAACTAATGATATGACAAGAGATAATGGCCTCAAGTTGCAGCAGGGAGATTTAGACTGGATATTAGGAAGAATTTCTTCACAGAGAGGGTGCTCAGGTACTGGAACAGGCTGCCGACGAAATGGAATCACCATCCCTGGAAGTGTTCAGAAACCGTGTAGATGAGGCCCTCAGTAACATGGGTTAATGGTGGTTTTGTCAGTCCTGGGGTAACGGTTGGACCTGATGATCTTAAAGGTCTTTTCAAACCCAGTTGATTCTATAATTCTAAATGTAGGAAATAGTACACACCCCACACACCCCCGTTTTAGTACTCTTCCCCTCCCAGTACTCTCCCCCCCTTACAGTACTTTTCCCAGATCTGTTTTGTGGGGCCCTATGGCTGCACCCTGACACCCTGTTGGCCCATTTATCTGCATTCCAACAGGCTGTGTGTGGAGGTCTGAGATTCTGTTTACTCTGTCACTCAAATACATTTGCACTGGAGCTTGCCAAATAAATGTGATTTTCATTTTTTTTTCCAGGCAGTGGCTGTTTATTCTGTAGCAGAACAATGCACAGTCCTGGCAGGAGAGGGTAGAGTTTTATGCAGGTGAACTTCTAGTTACTCAGCAACCCACCTTGTCCCTTTTCCACATTTTTTGAAGTTGGCATTGGGTACATTTTTCTGTATGTGTTTTTGAAACTAGCCTTTTTTGCATTATTACCACTGTCCTACACTTTCTTTAGAAGAGCTGAAAGCAGCCGGGTACATTCTATCAGCTAAAAAACTTTCAACAAAGGCAGCAGTTTGAGGCACTTACCTGCTAACATCAGAGGCATGGCTGTGCAGCGCTGTCCTGGTATGCCTTTGTAAAATGTTTGGCAAGAGCTTCAGCAGAATTCTCTTTATATTACTGAGGGAAGTAGGGGAAAATCACCTGCTGTCAGTCAGCCATTTGGTTTACTGACTCGTCAGTATGGAACTTTACTCCTCACCAGCACAATGTGTTTGACAACCTCTGTAATTCCCCATGCAAAAGGAGGTTTTATTGTGCTTGCCTCTGTGGAAGAAAGAGGAATAGAGACATGGAGGCTTTTATGCATCCCCCACTACTGGGAGTTTACTGGATTAAACACAGACTGCTGAATTTGGATGGCTAAGGGCAAAGCAAAAATTGATTTAGAGAGCCGTAGGTGAAGACTGGTGCACAATCTTTTAAACAACCTGTTGGGCTTGGGAAAGGGCTTTCCTGTCTTTTCTGTAGGGGTAACAAGCCTCATTGCCAAATCCAAAGGAAATCAACAACCTTAGACACCTGTTGTTTTATTGAGAAACAAAGTGCTTTTGTGAAAAATAGTAAGCTCTTAAGAGTCCTCTCCTCATTTGCAAGCAAGTAGTGCTTATGTAAGGTGTATGTAATAGATATAGTACAGTTAAAATACTTCAGATGATCAGAGGCTATTCAATCAGAAGTAAATTCAGCCAAGAAATTAAACCTCAAGACTGATGAGTGAAGGCAGAGTTCTGGAAAACATTAACTTCTGATTTGACAGCAGCTCGTCACCGTGTTGCATCTTTAACTCATTTTCAAAGAAGTAGTAAACTTTTCTAAAGTCTCTTTGAAGGACTTGATCAGGTAAGCTCCCAGTTCATTGTTCGTCTCCTCAACAGCTGCATCGTAGCTGCCAAAGAGTGGAGTTGAAGCTTTCACATCCTCCCTGTTTGCTTGGAGTAAAATGAGGTTAAGTTCCTCTGCTACACTTTCGTATTTTCTTTGATCAAATCTGCAGAGACTGGCATCATCGATCGGATAGGTGATGCCAGTAGGGTAACAGTCCCTTGGAACCGGGAACTCCACAGTTTTCAGCATTGGCAATTCACAGAGAAATGTGAAAAGCTGCTTAAGTGCTTGGGATGACAGCGGATTTCCAATAAACTTAAACTCCTGTAGTTTCTGACAAGGACTTAAACTTAAAATCAACATGTTGAGATGGGTGTCTTGGATATTACAGTCCTCCAAGGTAAGACTCCTGAGAACTGAGGAGGAATGGCTGAGAAGCTTAAAGAATGTTGATGGGTAAAGGTCATGTATATTGTGACCACTCAGGTCCAGGGCTTCTAAGTGATTAGCATGGAAGCTGTTGGCTAAATAGGCCATATCAGCATGATTCAGTGAGCAGTTAGAAACATCCAGCATCTTCAGTGGAGTTTTTAGTGGGCTGCAGAATTAAAGACAGAAAAAGTTTTATGACATAAAATGTTGAAATGCTGCATTTACAAAATTACATGCAACTATTCACATTGTGAGTGTAACCATCTGCCATATTCATTATTTTTCTAACCTCTTTTGAAAAACCAAAGCATATGCCAACAATGACATGTAATTTTCCTCCTGCAATCAGTTCCATTAGTTAGCTCCTACTTTATGTGTCTCGTACTGTGTAGTTTTAATGGGGATTAATTTGATAGCATCCTATGCGTCTATTTTGTAACCAATTACATGTTGGCAAGTGTCTATTACTTGCTTAATTGATGGTGTATCCTTAGTACCATGAAAGTATTGGTGGCTGCATCTTGTAGAAAGCTGTTGTAATTCCAGATATTTGGATTATTTCCACTAAGGAAGGATTCATGCCAAGATGAACACTAACCAGTATTCTAACAAGACATCTGTTTTTGTTTCTCTTTTTGTTTCTAGTATATTTTTAAATGCCCAAGAGGTTTACACATTGATTTTTTTCTAGACTTGCAAAGAAACATTGAGATCGATGAAGGGTGGAAGAAGTGTTCCTGAGATTATGTGCAAATATTCTAGTTGAATATAAAATAGCTCTGACAGATGAAAATCAAGAGATCCCTTTCATATGCACTAAATCTTACTGAGACTTCTACCACAGGCCTCAGCTGGATCAAGGTTAGGAACTTGTAATTTATTTCTATCACTATAAGCAGTGTGCCATTCACATCTTTTAAATGAAATTATTTTGTACAGGAGGAATTTTAAACCAAGGCAATATGTCTGAACGAAACTTTTGAATGCCTTTGCTTTTCAGAGCGTCTAAAAAAATACAGTTAACTTATTTTCTGTTCGGATATGAACACTGTTCACTGGCAACTTGTTATCTTTTTGAGAATTGCCATTTTTTTCCTAAGAATTCATCATGAATATTCATATCTTAGCTTAATATGGAGTACAGAAAAGCATCAGATCTCTCTTGCTTTGAGATCGACAGACACAACTAAAATGAAAGTCTCAGATCAAAGTCTACTGTCCCTCTGCCCACCCGAAAATACAGTATCTGTGGAATCTCAGTAGATTTACTGCCTGGTTTTTAGAGGACAAAAATTCACTAGAGACCCTGAAAAATACCTGGAATATGAAAAATACCTGAATTCAGGTCTTGCGCCAAAGGCCAGCCAAGCTGATTGAGAAACAAGCTCAAGAACATGGCAAATTAAAAATGTCTGGATAAACCCCTCTCTTACATGGTAGCCAAAAGTATATTTTCATCATTGTAGTCAGGTGGGCTCTGAAAAACTAATAATAGTCAGTTCTTCTAAATGTATTAAATAACTCTGGCTTCCAATTCCCCCCAGCAACGCATGAAGGGCTGTTCTTACACTTTGACTAAAAGCTGGATGACCAAATTACCTGAGCAGTTTCCGTATTCTTCCTGTGAGTATAGAAAAGGATATACTCAGCTCAGTCAGCTGTGTCATTTCACCCATCTTTTCTCCAATATTAGTAAGTATCCCTTCATCTGCGTCTGTGAACCTCCGCACATTAAATGTTCGTGCTGGCAAGGTCAAGGACATCAATAGAGGGAAGTGAATACTATTGAAGAGTATTTCTAGGTGTTCCATTTCCAAGCGAACATTGTGAACTATTTCCAGTTTGCGCAACGAAGAGGGATCAGTGAGCTTTATGATGTAGAAGAATTTCTGCAAAGCCAGGTTGTCAGATCTGAATGCTACACAGCAGATCTTTAGTGGACAGTAGCATTTCTTTAGCAGAGCCTGAGCCACCAGCTCATAGTTCCGCTCTGTAACATACAAATCAATTAACACGTCAATACTGATTTCAGAGGTACCTGGATTGCACTGTGTTTGTTGCAGGTAAACCAGGAGTTCCAAGCAAAGCTTAGAGAGCAGCTGTGTCCTGGTCCACCTGCCCATTCTCTTCTTACATTCACAAAACTGAACTTCAACATCTTTTATACCTGTGAGGTCCACCACTTTCAACTTTTTCATGTAGGGAGAAGAATGATTCAGCACGTAGTCTCTCAGGCCTGTCAGACAGCTCTCCAAGCACACCGAGCATGTTCTATGGCTCAGATCTTCCTGGTAGTCCACAGTAGCTCCCAAAAGTTTTCCAATGTTAAAGTCAGCAAGTGGCCAGTTCTTTACCAAGTCATGAATAACTTCCCCTTGCTCCAGTAAATAGCTGGCTTTAAAAAGAAGAGGAAAAAGATTATGGGCTACACCACCAAGAGTCTTCCTGGCAAACTCTGCATTTGACACGAATGCTTCAGCGCTAATGAATCGGAGAGACTTCATTGTTCCTCTGGACTCCTTGCTGTCATGGAGAGTGACTTTGCATTCAACTAAAGATCCTAGTTGCTTCTCACCTTCTATTTTTGTCTGCAGCTGCTGTTTGCTGCCAACAGAACCCTTGCTGGGAAAGCAGAATGAACAGTCACATGCTGATCCTCAGCTTTCTATTTTGGAGCTACACAGTGATTCTGCAGTAATTAACTGTGAGATCTTTGGTCAGAGAGCATTTACTTTATTTCAGCCCTCACATATAGCAAAATTAACTTAGCTAAGTACAGAACAGCGCCAGCAGGAACAGTAAGATGAAGGCAGTGCATGAGTGTTTATCTTTTCTGTGCTGCACAGAAAGACAGTCAGGATTCCAACTTAAACACAGCATGATCTGTATTCCACAGATTCACATGGTGATTTTTCTATTGGATAGATTTCTAGGGATAGGTTACAACTAAATTTAGAAACAAGTCAAAACACTCTGTCTTAATTCAGTGCCTTACCTTGAGACAGATCTGCCATATCTCCAAGATATAATAAAGTATCTCATAAAACTCTAAAGTTATCTGAATAAAATACTTACTATAACATGAGTAGTCATTATTTTATTTTTACTCAAATCCTTACAAAGATCCTAAAATGCTGATTTGCTGAAGCAGACAGCAGAAATATTTACAGGGCTAGTCTTACTCCTCTAATGTTTTTGCTTAAGGGTTCCAGTTTTGCATTGCATACGCAACTATCTAAACAAAAGTAGTACATCATTTAGCATCTGCTACTAGGAGGTAAAACCCCTGGATTACCTCCAGAATGCTACTGTCTACTTGTTCAAGGTCTAAGTATCTACATGCAGGAGGAATTAAGACAAAACAATGTTTAAACTTAAATGTATGGTAACAATATTACACAGATGATGCCAAGGTCATTTTGTTGATAAATAAACTGTAATGAAACTTTTGATAAGCTGTGATCATCCTGTGGCATTTGTACAAGAAAAAGTTGGGGAAGCCTTGGGTAACAGAGAAGTCTTCAAGAATGATAGGATGCAAAAGCGGAACAGAGAGTTTTGTCTCCTATGGACCTACTGAAGAATTGCTTAAACTCTACCCATGCCCAGCAACCTGAAAGCCCTGATCTTCACAAGTCAGGACTGTACTAGAGCTAGAGGGAAGCCAAAGTCCTTCTTCCGTAGAGTTTTGGAGCTTATAGCGCCAGTCTGGTTTAAGCTGCTCTCTTGACAATTCTATCCTTAAGAATACACAGCTGCAGGAAGTTATACTTCCACCTGAAGATGCTTTTCTATCTGCTAGCATAAGAGTTGAGACAGGGGAGATCGGAACCTGTTTACGCGCCTCCCTTCTCCCCCCCTCATTAATTTATGAGGTTTCTTTTTATCACCTAACAGCACTTTGAAAACAGTGAATTTATTTATCCTTTATGTAAAAATATTTTTAAAT